>BQNB010003699.1:22783-44145 GCA_026074375.1 Tanacetum coccineum | reverse complement strand
AGATTGGCATCTCTCATGAAACATATGTTGCTCGCTCTCCACAGCAAAATGGTGTCGTTGAAAGACGTAATCGTACGCTTATTGAAGTTGCCCACACAATGTTGATTTACGCAAAAGCTCCGTTATTCCTATGGGCAGAAGCATTTGCTACAACATGTTACACCCAAAATCGTTCCATCGTACGTCTTCGACATGGCAAAACACCATATGAGCTTTTACATGACAAACCTCCCGACTTATCATTTTTCCATGTATTTGGTGCACTTTGCTATCCGACAAATGATAGTGAAAACTTGGGTAAGTTACAACCAAAAGATGATATTGGTATTTTCATTGGTTATGCACCCACAAAGAAATCATTTTGAATTTACAACCGACGTACCAGACGAATCATTGAAACAATTCATGTAGACTTTGATGAGCTATTTGCGATGGCTTCTGAACATAGCAGTTCAGGACCCGCACTTCATGATATGAATCCTGCAACAATCAGTTCAGGACTCGTGCCAAACCCTCCTCCTTCAACACCGTTTATACCACCTTCAAGAACTGATTGGGATATATTATTTCAACCGCTGTTTGATGAATTACTCACTCCTCCACCAAGTGTCGATCTCCCAGCCCTTGAAGTCATTGCTCCAATTGATGAAGTAGTTGCTCCAGTTCCCGTTGTATCAACCGGTTCACCTTCCTTAACAACAGTTGACCAAGATGCACCATCACCAAGTAACTCTCAAACAACACCCGAAACTCAACCTCTCGCCATTCCTAACGATGTTGAAGAAGACAATCATGATATTGAAGTTGCTCATATAGGTAATGATCCGTACTTTGGTATCCCAATTCCAGAAATTCCTTCTGATCAATCTTCATCGTCGGATCTTTCTCATACAATTGTGCATCCCGATCACCAAATTTCTAAACATAATAGCAAATGGACTAAGGATCATCGACTTGAAAACATAATCGGTGAACTCGCAAGACCAGTTTCCACAAGGCTACAAATACATGAGCAAGCTCTTTTCTATTACTACGATGCTTTCCTCACTGCTGTTGAACCCAAGACGTATAAAGATGCTTTGACTCAATCCTGCTGGATCAAAGCAATGCAAGAAGAGCTTAATGAGTTCGAACGCCTTGAAGTATGGGAGCTCATACCCCGACCATATAAAGTTATGGTTATTACTTTGAAGTGGATCTACAAAGTAAAGCTAGATGAACTGGGAGGTTATTCTATAAAGAATAAGACTCGCTTCTATAAGTGGCTTGGTTTGGAAAATATTGTAAACTGACTTAATATCGTTAGATTAAAGTTAAGTCTGTTTGTTATAGTTAGTACTGTTAGTATAGAAGAAGTTAGTCTGTAGAGCAGTAAGGCTGCAGCATTACTTAAGTTTGCCGTTATTAAAAGTTAATACTGTTGGGGTCAAGACATTTAAGTCTGTTTTAATATTTGGTAATGTTATCAACTTAGGTTCATTTAGAAGAGTAAGTATTATCTCTTAACGCGTTTAGGGTTCCTTGAGTTATAACACGGACATTGAATAGTAATGTAAAACATATCAGTTGATTGAGTATTCACAATCAAATAGTAATAGTAATAGCAATTTTAGTATTTGTTCTTGTGTTCGTCTTGGCGTTGCAGGTTGTAGTCCGTCTGAGCTCTGTTCATCTTTACGTAAGGATAGTGGTGCAAATAGAATTAATACTGTCTTAGTACCTATTTACTAGTGTATAGTGTCAGCTGATAATTTATCTTGGTCCTTGACTTACTCGTCCAGCTCTTGAACTTTGAGACCTATTTGAGCTAAAATCATGTGTATTTAAAATTAAGGATGTCAATGATGGGCAACATCTCATTTTTAGAATCTTTTCTTATCAGGGCACTACTATATTTTATCAAAACATCCCAAAGGCATCTTTATTAACCAGTCAAAATATAGCCCTTGATTCTTTATACAGATAATAGTCGGTTTTTGACTCTTGTGACCTAGTGTGATTAGCTCTCCATGTATGGAGGCATACCAAACTTAGATAGGAATAAAGGAAGGGAAAGTCAGGTTGTGATTGTGCCATCACACTATCATGGAGGCATGATTGGCACCCTGCCTTTGCATGTCACATTGAGTTATGGGGGGAGGGTTGGATGTGGCCAGTAAAGCTGAACCTACATAGTTTGTCTATATTCATGCCATGCTGTTGGCTCTGATCTATATTGGTTGAGTGGCTAGTGCATGGCTAGTATCCGAATAACACTTACATGCGGGTCAAAGAATGATCTTGGGGATCGGTATCTAAAAGAACCTAGTCATCGGTTTGGGTAACGTGTATCTGGTAATGGCCTGATGGTGATTCTTGTTATATTTGCGACTAACAACATTGTGTAGATGCGAATCATCTGGTTGTCAAATATACCCGTAGCACACATACTGGTAGTAGTGCGCGTTCTTTGGGAGATAGACTTGTTAGTATGGTACATACACAAAAGGCAGAAAACCGCTGCGATATCCAGTACGGAAGGTTAGCTGGATATATATGGCTTGGTCGGGATGTTGTGCTCAAAACTTTGGATGAGATCATAGCTTACCGACTCACTTTTCCACTTTGATTCAATAAAATTCCAAATGTATTGTGATGAGACAAATAGTCGCTATTTTTTAGCCTTTATTGTGAGCTGGATCTGAGGGTCTCTCAAATGATATATCTATCTTTTCATAGTTCTCGAGAATGCGTATCGGACTGCCATAAACCATCTAGATTGGTCCCTTTTAACGTCAAAGGTACGCATGATTTAGAATGGGGTTGACTGAACTTTTACATTTGTCAATACGGAGTATCAAACTGGCGGTACATATTCACAAATAGGCCCCTATATATCAGAGAGAACAAGAATGAATTTCTTATCAACAAGCTAGGAATGCGGAGTTTTACGTCGGAGACTCTCAAACAATTGGCAGATGAAGTTGATGAATAGTGGTGGTACCTATTTCAAATATTCCCTTGTAGCATATGTATGAGTACTTATTATTTAAAAGACCATATAAAACCAAAAAAGAGTTTTTTCATTTTTTAAAATTTTTTATAAAAACAAAATACAAAAAATATAAAACATTCAATAAAACCAAAGAAAAAAATGAAAAAATTGAGAAAATAATAAAAGAGGAAATCATGGCAATGTGTCTTCTGAAAATCGATATACAATTACAGTCTTAAGACATGTCATTCAATAATGATACGAGGCTGTTAAATGAGTAAGTTCGTAGCAGATAAGTTTCAAAATGTATTCACTCAACATGCCCAAATTGGCTTTGTCTACATTTTTGAGTCAGATAGCCGAACCGCAATCATCTCACTAATAAAGGCAAGGTATTATTCAAACAAAGATAATACTTTAGAACCTCATAACAGGAATATTTTTCTCTTCGGAGGTATGGGTCTAAGTTTTTATGACCGATTGTTGTTGGGCTGGCTAAGGCGTGATAGTGGATTACAATTGCATCAACACAACCCTGTTGCATCTCCTTATGAGACAGAGATCCATGCAGTATTACGTGTCGGAGTGTGCTCTTCATTAGTATTGGTGTATGGTCTGATCAATAATTCACATCTAGCAGTGCAAGAAAATTCTTCTGAGTTTACAGATTGTGTTTGTTGTTCGTACATTAGAATTTCACTTAAAATTCATTCCTTTTTTTACGATCAGCAACAAATCAGAAGCTTCTTGATTCTATCTCTACGTGACATGCGATGCTTGCGTACACACGAATTCTGCACTAAAACACTTACACACACTCTCTTTTAGAATAGAGGACGTGTGATCGTGAGAAGACGTATATTTGGTCAGGTGGGGAATCTCACAATATTCAACACGAGACGAGAGCGAGTACAATATATTCAGTCACACACACACAAGTGGATAAAAGGTTTGACAAACCACTATACAACACACCACACATTATCATCTTAAGGAAAGTTATAAATAATATTAGCTTAAGTTAGTCCTTAAATTGTTTTATTTGATTTTATATTCTTCTGAGTGGAGGAAAATGTGAATGAGTGTATAAGTTTGTTAGGTATAATGTAGTTTGAAGACCGTACAGTACTTACTCATGAGTGCCATTGTTGTCTAAAGTTGTTAATATTACATGCCTAATGCAATGGACACCTCATGAATTCAGAAAGAGAGTTAAGGGAAAAGTATCTCGATTAACGTTCTTATTGGTGATGAGGTGAATAGTGTCACTAAACGCTAAACATTAGTTTATATCTAACGAACCCATCCCTGGCGTATTTATAATTTTATCATCACTAGCTCCATCGATTTGTGTAATTTTTCTTGGTTTACTACGGGTTACTGCGCACTTTTATCGATTTTTTACAACCCGACAGTACCACATCTCTCGGAGGACTGATTTCACATTCGGTCCTTCTTGGCCTTGTTGCAGATGTCACATTCAATATTAGGTGCTTAGGAGTATAAATGTGAACTACATTTTACGATTGAAGGTACGATATCTAATATTAATCCTCCTTAGCGTCATACGTTTAGTCTCTTACTCATCGTCTTTATTGTTATAAGTATTCTTCTCTGTGACCTCTCACAGAGTGCAAACAACGCCTCTATCAGTACTGTTTTATAATTTAGTTGTGGTATCTCCTACTAAACTCTTATGATCTGTGGCGCGCGCAGAGTAGCGAGAGCGACTTGTATACATTGGCATTAAGTAGTGTTGTTGTATTGTGCCACGCCTCAGTAGATGTAATTAACTCCATATCAGATAGCGCAGTGATTACTTCGGATAAACAAAAATAAGACATATTAGGTATTATTTGTGTTGATTTTAATTGTCAAAATATATCTGGGATATTTTGGTGAAGTTTTTTAGTTGATAAAAATATGTGGGTCTCTTTTTCTAATGAAATGTGTATATATATCTAACATGTATCTATGAGTCGAGCGTGAAATAATGGTCTGGCTTTAGGTAAACTTTCCATAGATATATAAGTGACTTCTTTGGTACGATATGATTTTTTATGAATGGTATTGCTCGTTTTGAATAAGTTGTTGTTGCATATGTGGAGTCTTTTAAGCGAGGTGCTTAATCATGGGGGGGGGAGAGGTGGGAGAGGGAGGAGGGGGTCTAATGAAAACCAGTGACACTAAACTGATTGAAAGCATTGTGGAGGTGAAATAACACTTGAAAACTCGATTTTGGAAATTCAAATTGATAATACCATTTCCGAATTTGCATATTAAGTTATCCCCCGGGGGGTGATGCGCCCGAATCCCGCAGGTCTTGATACATACTAATTCGCAAGTTTTCTTAGTTTCTATGGATTTCCCAGGATCTATTGTGTTCTCCGAATTTGCAAACATTACTATAATCGTAATTGCAGGGTAGAGCCATCATTGTCCAAATTTGCAGATTGACTAGTAGTGTCCGAATTTGCCGCGTTTGATGTATGGGTCGCGCAAATACCGAATTCTCAGACCCTTTTAGTATTTTCGCAATTCACAGATTACTAGTAGTTTCGCGAGATTCGTAAACAAGTAGAGTCCGGAATTTCTGCGAATAAGCAGTAGAGTACGGAATTCGTCTATACGCTTAAGGGACCAGAATTCCGGCAAAGATAGATTTATAATTCAAATTTGCAATAACCATTAGGGTCCAAATTCACAATTATCACCTAATCAACCAGTTTCAATCATGATTAATGGACACAAAAAGGCTAATTATCATAGACACTTAGATTCTAACCAAAAGGTGACTTAAAACTTATGCTAGACATCATATTTAAAATTATTATCTTGGGAATCAAATCAATCAAAATTGGTCTAACTTAACTAAGCAATATAGAGCATCAACTCACTTTCAAATGATTAGCCTCTTAAATGTATTACATGCCTTAACTGTCAAAACTTAAAGAGGGGTCTTTATCTATAGTGTGTTTATATAAACTTGTTTGTATATAAACTGTATCGACTCTTTCTTAGCAGAATCATGAGTATCATAAAAGAACAAGTATTTACAATTATGTACAAGGGTGAAAAAAGTCGACCACATCAAAAAAATAACATATTACAATTCGGGTTGGAAGACATTGAGAACGATACTCCTTGTTCCAAGGGAACAAGCGACTTACGATTGGCATATTGCATAACTACAGTACATCTGAGCACGACGCATTTCAAGCCTAAGGAGACCCACCTTTCAAGTTTTGATCTAGTGATGTCTCTTCTCTCACTGTTAGAGGTATGTTTCCTTTTATCTAGCTTCTTGATCACTAGCTAAAGGTCCCTTGGCCGTCTTACATTGTAGTAATTCTATTACTACAGTTTCCTATCAAAAAGGCGATCTCACATCAGTTTCAAGAAAGATGAACAAGAAGAAGCTATTCCTTTGATATGGAAACTCTTTCAGAAGATAAGCTCCAGAGAGATTGTCCAAAACATTCCTTTGGACAGAAGTATTTGGTTAGATGTGCACCCTTTGAAGAGGAAATTACTACTTTCATATAGAGAACTTAGCTACCCGAGCAACATCAAATTACTCTCTAGTATGCTCAAAGTTGATACGTTACCGTTCACCTTGGAGAACATTTGCAACCATCATTAACAAGTGTCTCAGTGGTAAAGTAACCGGCATTGACACACTTCGTCTTTCTAGGTCTTAGATACTTTGGGGATTGTATCACCAGAAGAATGTTGACTATGTCTACCTTCTATAGGAGGACCTAGTTTATCAGATAGAAAACAAGGAGCCAAGGAAGAACAAATATATGTTTTACCCAAGATTCACCAAAGTCATCATCAATCACTTCATGTCACAAATCAAGCAATCCTAAAAAGGAACGAACTAGTGGCGGCTGTATCACATGGCTAATGATGATCCTATTCTCACTACCATGAGATTCATCCCTCAGCATGAAGTTGTTCAAAAGTACGGTGCCATTCTTCTTGACAACTTAACCACTCAAACAATGAAAGAATCTGAAGCATACAAGACTTACTATGCTTTTGCTATTGGAAAGGCGATTCCTAAATCAAAATATGTACGTTGATCTACCAAGGAAAAGCCTGAACAAGCCCCCTAAGGCTAACTCTGGTAAAAGTACGTCAAAGCTACTGGGCTAAAGTGACTAAATCAGGAAAGAAAAGCATAACCTGACTAAAGGAAACCGGAGACTCTTCATAAAATTGCATGTCCTGAGGCTGAACAGATGAAACTGGGCCATTGCAAGAAACAAAACACAACTTCACAGCTCTCAACCCAGCGATTCTGGTGCACATGAGGGAACTAGTGTTACACCAGGGGTTCCTGATGTACCTAAATATAGATCTGATGACGAGCATCTAGTGATGAAAAAGATGATGATGATGAAGCAAATGTAGGCAAAGACGAAGATGATGATGATGATTGGATCATGATCGATTGGGTAGTGAATGATACACAATGAACGGGACTGTGAATCTGACAATTGATGGTGAAGACTTGTTCATTACTATCATAACCAAGTTTTCAAAACTCTCAGATGATGGAAGCAAGGCATAGAAGAAGTCAAATGAAGAAGATAAACTATGATCTCTAGGGTTCAGAAACACCTTCTCATGTGAATCAACAGATTATTGATTAACAATAGGATGAGAAATACAAGTGCGAATGTTACGAGAGCAGAACTGGATGAAGAAGCAACAAAATGTAGAGGGCGAAGAGAATGAATTATACAGAGACGTGAACGTCAATCTAGAAGGACGAGATGTTGAAATGACAGATGCTCAACAAACTAATGTTTAAACTACTCAAGTATTAGAAGACACTCATGTGATCATTACTCTAGTCAATCCTGAAGGTCAACAACAGAGTTCTTCTGTGTCATTTGGCTTCATTTCTAACATGCTCAACCCCAGACTAGATACAGGTAATTTGACTCAAAAATTACCTCTTAACACTGAGGCATAGCTGACTTCACTTTTTGTAGATGTTCCATTCCATTCCCAGTCACCACTATTGCTGAGCCGACCTCTCGTATATCGCAGTACGTCTTCATTCTTGGCCTCCTACTTTCTCGTTTCTAGCTTGTTCATATATCAAGATTACTTGTATTTCTACAATTGGTATCCAAATTACTTGCGTATTCCTCTAACCACTCCCACTCACTCTCATAACACATATCAACAAACACCATTTCCCACACCAACAAACTGTTCCAAGACCTTCCCTGCAAGATCTTCCCCAACTTTGGCTCTTTAATCGGGTTTGGGCATAGACTTAAAACTTTTGGAAACGAGACTTCTCTAGAGTTTAAGTTAAACAAACAGAACCAATTTGCTGAAGCATTTTTCTTCCATTCTCGGAATCGTTGATGCATACCTTGTAAACAAAATGAATGAAGCCATCATAACAACTATTTAATTGCAATCTAACAGACTTAGAGATGAAGCTCAAGCCAAAAACGAAGACTTTCTCATCTAAACATGATAGACATCACAAAAGAAAACTCAATCAAGAACAAGTCAAAAACAAGTTAAGGAGCACAAGTCTCCCAAGATTTTGGACCAAAAATATGAGAAGACCAGTAATCGAACAACTCGAAGCTGGGAGATTATAACTCGCGTCATCCACGAAATTCTCTAAGGGACATACATTTACTATAGCTGCCAACCTAACTGAATTAGAGCTATAAGAAAGATTCCTCATTGAAAAGATGGAGAGAGCAATATGTCAATCACAGATCTATTGAAAAAAAGAATCCTCTATAAGGCTTTCTGGTGTGGAAGCTTATACGAAAGTGACAGCTCATTCTGACACTTATAGTGATACTGTCCTACGATTTAAAGAGAACGAAGAGATGATGAGGATAAAGACGAAGAACCCTCTGCTGGATCAAACCGAGGGTCCAAGAGAAGACGAGCTAGAAAAGAACCTGAGCCAACCAGTACACAAAAGGAAAAGATACCCAAGTCAACTGGCAAGTCAACTGAAGGGTCCAAATCTCTTCGCAAGTCTGCTGGCGAGTCTGCTCACGCAGATAGCCCAAACACACCGCCAAGGGTTTAAGAACCCGCACATCATGGAGTTTGAAACTGGAGCTCACTGAAGATCAACCAGTCGTATGAGACCACTCAACCTTTCTGATTATGGTTTTAGAAACCCACTAGAACTGTTTCCATCCTCCGATCTGTTTTGGAATAAGACTTTGCCTACTGATCATGGACGAGTTCAACCTTGGTTAGGAAATCTGGCTCGGGAAGAAGGTCCTCGTGAATCATTTGATGAGTTAATGGATACTCCTTTAGACTTCTTAACATTTATGATGAATCGACTCAAAGTTGATACTCTAACACCTGAATTACTAGTGTAACACCCCCAAATTGGGTCGCAGCGGAATAAGGGTCCGGGTGCCTACTAAAAAGAAGAAGATTGAAAGGTATATTCGTGGGTTTCCTGAAAGAAATCCAAGGAAATCTTCACTTCTTCAAAGCACTGGCACCTTGCAATGAGGCAATCAACATGGCCCCCGGCGAACTGGTCGAGCAAGCAGTTCAGGGTAGGGCAGCAAGAATCTCGGGAAAAGCAATAAATAGGAAATGGGAAGACAAACCAGAGAAACACAATTAACAATAACCATAACTACAACAACAACCACACCGCAACAATAACCGGCAACCGAAAACAAACAATCATCACCAGGCACAAAACAGGAGACGGAAAATGTCAAGGCATATGCTGAGCCCTACCAGCTGGTCAATCTGTAACTACCCCCAAAATTGGGTCGTGCAGCGAATCTAAGGGTCCTGGGGCGTGTTACTTCATAGTTCAATAACACAAGATACTTATATAAACGACAAAACGTCGTTTAAAAACTGATACCTGGATCTCACAAATTATTGATACATAACAAAAGGCCCGAAGCTGTTAACGTGTTCCTTATTATTATTACAAAAATAATGGTTCACAAACATGAGGTTCCAAAACATAATACAACCATATCTTTAGCTGACATCCAAAAACAAAATCACCCATGATTTCCCCCCCCCTTTTTTTTGGCACCTTATGCTGGATCTTGATCTTCCTAAAAACATTGCTTTTAAAACGTCAACAATAATGTTGGTGAATTCATACGAAGTATTGCGATAAATTCAAAATATGGCATGTACCTGCAGAACTTTTCCCCCGTAATAAAGCAACAACATGCAGACATCACAAAACCAGATTAATGAAGATAAGAGAGCGAATGAATAATAGATACATTTCCTAAGCACATGACACTGAAATCTCGACGATCTTTTCTTGCAAGTAAAATAATTTATTGCAATTTCTGCCCGATAGATGACCTAACCCGAAACATCCCCAACATTCGACATTCTATACGTTTTCGTTACCGGGATAGGTAGTCACCCGAATCGGAGGATCGTATTCCCCAAATAGATGGGTGGGGTGAGTTGTTCTTTTCTCTTGTTCATAACATGTCGCTGCTCACATAATGTAACTAACAACTACTCTCTCCTTATGCAATTGACAGTTCATGATAATGGCTCAACTTGGGTTATCGCTACTTAGGCAAACATGTAATCAATATAAAATATCTACTTGCGTCCAATTTATAAAACAAAGCATGTTTCCACCCCATAGTTATAAATCATTGAAATCGTAAAAATGTGGGGCTATGAACTCACCTTTGAGTTTCTGATAATCCAAATGATCGCAGATAAAGCGTCCACGTAAAAGATCGATATGCAACCTAAAATTATCATAGGTCCTATAAGTACCATGTACTATCGATTAACTGAACATCCTATACAGGTCTATGTTAGTTCACTCATACATCGTATCGGCTATCATAATCAAAGAGGTCGATGTATGAACGTAATGAGAGCTAGGAACACTTTAAGTCGTAAATCCAGCAACTCCGCGTAACCTACACCCGAAGAGGCCTCATTATGAAAACTCCCTAGTAAATTAGTACTTTGATTAAGGCACCACATATAATTCTATACAGTTCAATCACCATACTAATGGTTCTTTAGGTAAAATTGTGTTTAAAATAAGTTAAAACGTTTATAGATTCCGTTTTAGGTTATACTAGGTCAGAAACTTTTGCGTTTTAAGCCCGATTTTGACTTTTTTTATGCCCACGCTTTCGTATTAGGACGAGTTATCATAATTTGACAAAAATATAACTTTCTGTCATGAACAACAACTTTTATAAAAATAGTTTTATAAAAGTATTAATTGTCGTAAACTCGCGAAATTCATAACTCTTCGTCGTTATTAATTTGAAAAATCTTACGATCTTCTATCATTTTGGAATCCCTAAAAATATGTATTCATTTGTTAAAAATATCAAACACTTCTGGTTTGAATAATTTTAGTAAAAAGTTTTATAAAAACTCTAATTCTTTTATAAATATCCCTCTTATTTTTGTTATCCGTATACACTTGTTTTTATCATAACTTTTTTCGTTAATTTATTAATCCTTTATCCGTTTGACAATGTTTCTTACTTTCTTTTCCGAATCGGTCGTGAGTCGTATTTATTTTATAAAAATATAAATTTAAGTATGATTTTCTTATACACTTTGGGACAAAAAGTTTGGGTGACTTTATTAAGTCTATTTTTAACCTTGTTTTTATATTTTACACTTTATAACTTTACCAAAAGTGTACAAGTCTTTTACTTCCATTATGACTTTATTTTTGCGTTCATATATCATGAATAAAAGATCATAAATAAGATTAACATGTTATTTATCATACTTTTACTTGGAACATATCAAGTGATCTTTTAAAACCTTAATTTGCATTAACACTTTTTAAGCTTAATTAAGATTGTAAAATACTTATGTATCCATTTATAACTTCATATAACCATCCATCCAACATGTGTATAAGCTCCATACAATCTTATATTGGTCCTATTCCAAAAAAATCCATGTTACCAAGGTTAAACACATATCCTAATGGTGATTTCACTATATAAACATCACATATATTTCATATATCATATATAATGAAAAGTTAACGGGCTTAAGATAAACTTAATGAGAGGGGGTGGGGGGGTTAGATGATGACAAATAAGTGCTAAACCCTTTTTTAGACTTTAAAACCTAAACCCAATATATAACCAAGAAAACCCTAGTTTCCAAATGAAAACCCTAATCTTGATTTCTTGCTTCAACACTTGTAAATAATTAATCAATAGGCTTCAAAATACTTTGAGGTATCTTAGATATGATGTGAGAGTGTATGTAAATAGGTTATATAAATTTTGTATGGATAGTTTATGGGGGGGTTGAGCCGTGGCCTTTATAAGAGAAAAAGGGAAGAACACAAAAAATTTGATTTTTTTTTAGCCCCCCTAAAAACAAAAGTATAAATACTTGTTTGTTTAACTTGTTAAAAAGGTAAGTGGTTATATATATATATAAGGAACTAGTAAAAGGTGCAGAGTAACTATCGAAGTTCCATGGTGGTCAATGTCCTTTAGGAGGGGGGGGGGGGCGGCTATAATGAGGGGAAATGGGGAAAAAGATGGTCAAAGTTACTATGTATAGCTTAGGTCTTACTAACTAGTGTATGTACATACATGGTCATTATTCTTATGAATGTCCTCTCTTACTGTCCTCAAATAGTAGGGGATTATCATGATCAATAAGGCCGGATTGTTTTTAGATATTAGACTTGCAATTTTTGGTGCAAAATAAAGAAAGTGCAAGTATTATGTATAATGGATAAGGTTTGTAGATTTTTTAATTGTATCTAAGTATGTTCTTGTGCATACGTTGACTAAAGTGATATTGTCTTGGTTATTGTTAGTTGTAAGATCTATATGTGCATGCCCAAGGTATTTCATAAATGAAGTACAAGGTTTTAGTAAACATTTTAGATCATTGAAAACATAATACTAACATTTGTTTTGAAGCATAGAAATATTTTTGAGGTTCGCTTGGGTCATGCCTAATAGAGTGTACTTTATACTGATAAAACGTATTTTAACTTACGTAACCATAAAATAAATGAACAACGACCATAATTATTCTCAAAATATAGTATATAACACATGATGACGTAAATGTCTGGATGTTTAATGCCCGTTGGTTTTTCATTAAATGATAATATTAGTAGCTTACCGCGATTTAAGCGTAACATTTATATCACGTGGGAGCGTGAAGACCAATTCAAGAAGAAATATCCACACCTCTTCACCAAGACCACACCGTCGTCAAGTGCTGCATCGTGAGCCTTGAGGACAAGGCTCGTTTAATGGGGGAAGTCTATAACACCCTGTGTTTTCAAGTCATTGACGACGTCGATAAATCCACAATGTACCTTTTTATTGTACACGTTTACTTGTGATTTCATGAATTGTGTTTAAATCGCGTAAGCTAAAAATTAGCGTTTAATGTAAACGGGCATCAACCAATTAAGCGTTGGCATCAATAAAGTATTAAATAATTATTTTGAGAATAATTATGGTCATTGTTCATTTATTTTATCGGTTACGTAAGTTAAATTCGTTTCGCGATAAAGTACGTTTAGGCATACCCGGAACCGCAAAAATATTTCTACGCTTCAACAAATGCCTAATATTAATTCCATTGATCAAAAAGTTTATAAAATTTACCCATGGTTGTTGAAAGTGACGCCCCATTTAACAAGAAATAGCCAAGACTTACACCAATTACAAGTATACAATTAGAAATAAAAGTTACCAACTTACTTACAACTTATTAATAACAAGTATACTTGCATTTCTTTCTTTTATACAAGATAAATTTACTAGTGTAACCCATGACATACAACAACTAGGAGGCAAAGAGCACACATTTTTCAAGCAACTTGGTCTTGTACATCTTTTACTCATTAAAACCTAGCTATGATATGTTTCCTTGACCAAGATAGTCTTCCTTAAGACCATGAAGTTGTCTTGGACCACTATTGCACACTTTTGACTAACTAGGCTTATATATACAAGTATCATGCAAGAGAGACACATATAACACTTTACACTTAGCTAAAAATCACAAAATTCCTTCCTTTGTGCTCATTACATGCCACGGCTCAACCCCCCCTATAAACTATCCATACTAAATTTTTCTATCACTTATTTACACATTCTCATATCATATCTAAGATGTCCTAAGTTATTTCCAAGTATTGGTTAAGGATTTACAAGTGTTGAAGCAAGAAATCAAGATTTTGGGTTTCATATTAAATTAGGGTTTTCATAGCTTGCTAGCTTTGATTTTAAGTCTAAACAAGGGTTTAGCACTTGATTGTCATCATCTTCATTCACCATAAGGTCATCTTGAACTCTTTATGATCTTACATTTATCATTAATATGCATATGTTAATTCTTTATAGCTTGAATCACCATTTAGGATTTTATTATGAAAATGAAGTTTTTACTTGAAATGATCATTTGGCTTACTTTTATATATGTTGTGATGTTACTTATATCATGTTAAAAGGGATGAGAAACTAATGTACCATGATGTTTTGGTGTAAAAATGATCATGTGTTAATTAGGGTTTATAAAAGTTCTTAATATGTTTCTAGTAAAAGAAATACAAATGGCATGATAAGATTAATTACGGACTTATATTAATGTAATATGATCATTAAAATAAAGTTATAACAAGATGGGAAGACTTGTACACTTGTGATTATTATGTAAAAATAGTCATACATAAAACTAGTAACTTATAGTTAAAAATGAAAGTTATGTTTTATAAGTAATATGTTGGACTTGTAATGTTGGACAAAAGGACTTTGATGGACCTATGGACATAATATACATATGACATATGACCTATATAAAGTATAAGACTTGTGGTAAAAAGTATAAAGTGGTAAGTATAAAAACAAGGTTGAAAATGGACTTATCAAACTCATGCAAACCTTCTGTCCAAAAAGGTATAAAAGTATACTTATTTTATACTTTTATAAGATAATACATTTCACGACGATTCCGAAAAGGTAAGAAACTTGTCAAACGGATTAATAACGAAAAAGTTACGTTAAAAACGAGTTATACGTTAATTAAATGGAGTTTATAAAATAACTTTTATAAAACTTATATCAAATAAAACACATTTTTAGGATTCTAAAATGATAAGAATCATGATTTTTTAATTTATAACGAATAAGTTATGAATTTC
The DNA here is from genome assembly GCA_026074375.1 of Tanacetum coccineum. Classification (NCBI taxonomy): domain Eukaryota; kingdom Viridiplantae; phylum Streptophyta; class Magnoliopsida; order Asterales; family Asteraceae; genus Tanacetum; species Tanacetum coccineum. The sequence continues at coordinate 28,981 of BQNB010003699.1, read as the reverse complement.
GCGGGTTTTCGGTAATTAAAAGTTTATAAAAATAATTTTATAAACTATGAACAGTAAAACACTATTCATGACAGAAAGTTATATTTTTGTAAACCTCATAAATTGATAGAATTTTCATTAACGAGAACGTGCTCGAAAGAATCACTAAAAACAGAGCTATAACGAATAAAATACGACATTTACGGGTTTTACGACGATAAAAACTATATAAGTGAAACTCATGTCTGGTGTGAACAGTAAAAGTTACTGTTCATCAGAGGGTCAAAAATATGAAAATGTCAAATTATGATAACTCGTCTTAATACGAAAGCATGGGCATAAGAAACGTCAAAATTGGGCTTAAAACGCAAAAGTTATGCTATATTTACTAAAACAGTAATTATAAACGTTTTAACTAATTAAACACAATTTTTTTTTACAATCCATTAGTTGTAGATGAACTATATAGAATTTATGTGGTTATCAAAGTATATTTACTATGGGAGTTTCATAATGAGGCTCTTCGGGGTTGGTATCACGGAGTTGCTGGATTTTACGAGTTAAAGTGTCCTAACTCTCATACGTTCACTACATGACCTCTTAATTATGATAGCCCGAACGATAGTATGATGTAACTAACATAGAACTGTATATGATGTTAGTTAATCAAAAGCGATAGTTGTTATACGACTATGATAATTTAGGTTGCATTCGATCATTTCCGGACGCTTTATCTGCGATATTGATTATCAAGAAACTCAAGGGTGACGTTCATAGCCCCACATTTTTACGATTTCAATGATTTATAACTATGGAGGTGGAAATGTTTGTTTTATAAATTAGACGCTAGTGGATATTTTATATTGATTACATGTTTGCCTAAGTAGCGACAACCCGATTTGAGCCCATTATCATGGACTGTCATTGAATAGATGTAGTTGTTAATTACATTATGTGAGCGCGAATGTTATGAATAGATCTATTTGGGGAAACGACCTCCCCGTTCGGGTGACTAGCTATCACCGGGAACGAATGTATAGCATGTCGAATTTGGGGATGTTTTCGGGTTGAACATCTAATCGGGCAGAAATTGCAATATATATTATTATTGCAAGAAAGATCGTCGAGCTTCAGTGTCATGAGCTTAGGAAAATGTAATCTGGTTTTGTGATGTCTGCATGTGTTGCATTATCACGGGGAAAGTCTTGCGGTCCTGCATATTATGATTTATCAAACCTATGAATTCACCAACATTATTGTTGACGTTTTAAAGCAATGTTTTTCAGGAGATCAGTAAGCATAAGGTGCCAAGGATACATTGGTGATTTTGTTTTGGGATGTCATGCTAAAGATATGGTTGTATTATGTTTTGGGAAACTCATGTGTTGTGAACCAGTATCTTTGTAATAATAATAAGGAACAAGTTAAAGCTTCGGGCTATTTGTATCAAATATTTGTTAAATCCAATGTATCAGTTTTAAACGACTTTTTGGTCGTTCTATATATATCTTGTGTTATTGATCTATGAAGTAACACGCCCCGGACCCTTATTCCGCTGCGACCCAATTTGGGGGTGTTACAGATTGGTATCAGAGCCAAGGTTATAGAGAACCAGGTCAAATGTTTTTGCTGGACTATAACCGTTTTCAAACATTGCATTCATACAAAGGGGTTTTTACGGGACACACTAGTTGTTGCATTAGTTAGTTGGACTAGATGCATTCATAATTGATATACGTGGTTATAATATATTACGTATATTACAATAAGAGCCTTATATAATATACTCATATAAGTTATTTCTGCTGGTCACAGTAGTCATGTCAGCTGATTCCGCTGTTACCTATACTTCTGTTCACTCTGAGGCACGATCTTGGAGTATTCCATCTGAGGATCCTTACGAGGAGGCTGCCCGACAGTTGTTGGAGCAGGCACCACGTTCTCCAGAGTATGTACCTGATCCCATAGAGCTGGAGGATCATGTACCTGTGTACATTCCGGAGCCTGAGCATCCTGAGGATTTAGTGCCAGCTGAGGATGAGGCACCTACACCTCCACTACCACCATTCTTTTTATCTCCACGTATCCGACCCCCACGTACTAGAGCAGCCATGGCTCAGATGAGAGCTACAACACCATCCACTACTCCCATCAGGGACCCCACCATTGTTACCTATACCACTACCTGCACCATCCACTAGCCGCAGAGCTGATATTCCCGAGGCTGACACGCCGCCTCGGAAGAGGCTACTACTTACTACTCCTAGACCTAGTTGTGAGGTTGGGGAGAGTTCTGCTGCTGCTGCGAGACAGCCAGGACCCACTATGGCCCATAGAGTCGATTACAGTCTTGTAGACACTATGGAGACCAGGTTTCGAGATACTAAGAGGAGGATGATGACCGCCTTAGAGATGGTCAACATGAGGGTCAGTTACCAGGTAGATGTTCGCAGTAGAGAGAGTTCGGAGTTTTACTCACGACATCACGATGCCCAGAAGGATCGTGCAGCTGTGAGAGCTGAGATTGAGGTATTGAGGAGAGAGAGACTTGCTTACGAGCAACGGGTGGTAGGGAGACCGTCAGGCCTTGGCTAGGTCTAAAGCTTACTGTAGGGCATTAGAGGCACGAGTTACAGTGTTAGAGACTGAGGTGCGTCGCCATGAGTGGCAGCATCAGACTGCAGATGATTTTGCTGTTCAGCATATCATGCGTACCCAGGCCCTGGAGGCTGGAGCACGCGTTGACACATTGGAGGGGACACTGGGGGTGGGTGGGGGGGGGGGGGGGGGGGGTGGGGGGGGTGGGGGGCTGATATGCAGTTCCTAGACTTTGGTTATGATTGTAGCTACTATGCAGTCTGTTAAGTTTTTATGGGTTACTCCCAGCTAGCAGACGGTATAGATCTTTTGTTTTGGTTAGCTATCCTGTATAGATCTTTTATTTCTGATTAGCTATCCTGTATAGCCTACTAAGTATTACGGGTAACTCCCGGCTAGTAGGGCTCTATTTGATTTTCATTTAGTAAACCTATCTATAGGGAATCATTATGTACCAACAGATCATGTATATTTCCAGATTATATATGGAATGGATGTATTATGTTATGTCGATCTTGTGTTGGTTATATGTTTCACTGTGTGATGTGATCTTATTTTATTTATGATGCATATGTTATGTCACGTTATGATTGTATTAAAATCTAACGGGTATTGTATTTTCTTGTGATTGAAGAAAATGGCACCAAAGAGAACCACAAGGTCAACACCAGTCACACCAACCCCAAATGCAACACCCACCACAACTGTTACTGAGGCACAACTTTAGGCCTTAATTGACCAAGGAGTTGCTGCTGCAATGGCTGAAGCAGAAGCAAGCAGGGTTAGGAATGGCTACAACAGCAATGGTTCAGGACCAAGGCCAGCAAACTGCCACGTCGCGAATGCTCTTACTCTGAATTCTTGAAATGCAAACCTTTGGACTTCAAAGGCACTGAGGGAGTTGTCGGACTCACTCGATGGTTTGAGAAAATGGAGTCTGTGTTTAGCATTAGCAATTGCACAGCATCTTGTCAAGTCAAATTTGCGACTTGCACTCTACAAGACGATGCTCTTACATGGTGGAATTCCCATGTTAAGACCACTACTCCTGAAGCAGCTCATGCCATGCCATGGGCAACACTAAAGAAAATGATGACTGATAAATACTGCCCGAGGGGTGAGATCAAGAAGATTAAGACTGAGATGTGGAATCTTAAGGTTAAGGGCACCGATGTGGTGGCCTATAGTCGACGATTTCAGCAACTAGCTTTGATGTGTTCCAGGATGTTCCCAGAAGAGATAGACAAGATTGAAAAGTATATCGGTGGGCTTGCCGATATGATACATGGCGGTGTAAGGCATCAAAGCGAAAATTTGCAAGAGGCTATCGAGTTTACAACTGAGTTGATGGATGAGAAGACCCATGCCTATGCTGAACGTCAGGCAGAAAGGAAAAGAAAGTATGATGATCTTTCCAAGAACAATCAAAACCAACAACAGCAGAATAAGAGGCAGAACACAGGCCAGGCCTACACTGCAGGCAATAGTGACAGGAAATCATACGCCGGGTCTAAACCTCTATGTTCCAAGTGTAATTACAATCATGAAGGTCCTTGTCCACCTAGGTGCAATAACTGCAAGAGGGTTGGCCATCTGACCAGAGACTGTAGAAGCCGGCCTGCAAATGCCAACAACAACAATAACAACAACAACAACAACCGCAACAACAACAACAATAATCAGAAGGGCAACGGTTGCTATGAGTGCGGAGCTCAAGGACATTTTAGAAGAAACTGCCCAAAACTGAGAAACAATGACCATGGTAATCAAGCTGGGAATGACAGGGCTCCAGCGAAGGTGTATGTGGTTGGAAATGCGGGGGCAAACCCAGACAACGTCGTTGCGGGTACGTTCCTTCTAAACAACCGCTATGCTTATATCTTATTTGATACGGGTGCCGATCAAAGTTTTGTGTCTACTACATTTAGCTCCCAAATTGACATCACGCCATCTACCCTAGATCACTATTATGATGTCGAACTAGCTGACGGGAGAATAATTGGGTTAAACACTATCCTTAAGGGTTGCACATTAAACTTCCTAAACCACCAATTCAACATAAACTTAATGCCTGTAGAACTTGGTAGTTTCGATGCTATAATCGGTATGGATTGGTTGGCGAAGTACCAAGCGGTCATTGTGTGTGCCGAGAAGATTGTTCGCATCCCCTGGAGAAATAAAACCTTAATCATACACGGTGATGGAAGTAACCAGGGAAATGTGACACGATTAAACATCATTTCGTGCACTAAAACGCAGAAGTACATGGAAAAAGGATTTCCTATCTTTTTGGCACATATCACTGCAAAAGAGGTTGAAGACAAGTCGGAGAAGAAGCGACTTGAGGACGTACCAATAGTTCAAGACTTTCCTGAAGTATTTCCTGAGGACTTGCCGGGTCTTCCTCCGACTCGACAAGTGGAGTTTCAAATTGATTTGGTACCTGGTGCTGCACCTGTATATAGCACGGGCACCTTATCGATTGGCGCCTTCCGAAATGAAAGAGTTATCTGAGCAACTGAAAGAGCTATCCGACAAAAAAATAAAAAAAAAAAAAAAGGCTGTATAAGACCAGTTCCTACCTTGGGGAGCTCTTGGTCTTGTTGTCAAGAAGAAGGGATGGATCATTCCGGATGTGCATTGACTATCGGGAATTAAACAAACTGACAGTGAAGAACCGTTATCCACTCCCCAAAATTGTCAAGGGTCGAGTGTCTACTCGAAAATCGACCTAAGGTCAGGTTATCACCAATTGAGGGTTCGAGAAGAAGACATTCCGAAGACTGCCTTCAGAACTCGTTATGGCCATTATGAATTTCAAGTTATGCCGTTTGGTTTGACAAACGCACCTGCCGTATTCATAGACCTTATGAATCGGGTGTGCAAACCATATTTGGATAAATTCGTGATTGTATTTATTGACGATATTCTGATATATTCGAAGAGGAGTTGACGATATTCTGATATATTGCTTAAGAAAGAGGAGTTGTATGCCAAATTTTCCAAGTGTGAATTTTGGATTCCCAAAGTACAGTTCCTTGGTCACGTGATCGATAGTGAGGGAATTCATGTGGATCCAGCCAAGATTGAGTCCATTAAAGATTGGACATCTCCTAAGTCACCAACGGAGATTCGTCAATTTTTAGGTCTTGCTGGGTACTATCGAAGATTCATTGAAGGGTTTTCAAAGATCGCCAAACCAATGACCAAGCTCACCCAGAAGAAGGTTAAGTTTGAATTGGGCGATAAACAAGAAGCAACTTTTCAACTGCTGAAGCAAAAATTGTGCAGTGCACCAATCCTTGCATTACCTGAAGGAAGTGAAGACTTCATCGCATACTGCGACGCTTCAAAGAAGGGTTTGGGCGCTGTGCTGATGCAAAGAGAGAAGGTGATTTCTTATGCATCACGCCAGTTAAAAATTCATAAGAAGAACTACACGACTCATGATTTAGAACTTGGTGCAGTGGTGTTCGCTCTCAAGATTTGGAGGCACTATGGTATGTGCTTAAATACACATACCTTTTACCTTTAAAAACGAGCTAAAATAACCAAAAACGGACTTAAAATGCCAAATATATGCTTGTTTTGCTAATTGTATTGTGCAGGAACGGATAACCA
>BQNB010003698.1:0-110967 GCA_026074375.1 Tanacetum coccineum | reverse complement strand
TTTGGCCTACTTTTGTCGTTGTTATCACGTACTTCGTTTTCCCACAAAATTTTTATATTTTTTAAGTCTTAAAAAAAGGTTGAAGAAATGTAAAATAGTTGACACGAATGTAGGTTTTCCGTTGGTGAGAATGAAAAGTAAATTTTGACCCGACCGGTTTTATATCTTAGCTTTCTCCTTAACTAAAAATAGATTGATTTTGCTAATCTTTTATTCAAGGAATAATAAAACGCAAGTCTAGCTTGAAAAGATCAAGACTTTGCAAGTTCCCATAATCGATTTTAAATATGCGAAGATCGATTTATTAGAGTTAAGATTGTTGCCAGTCAATGTGACTTGTTAAAGAGCCAATCTTAATTCATTAGGCTAAGTATTCACAAATTTCTTTCTTAGAAATTTTAAATTGTGAAGAACAAGAGATGATAGAGTAGAGTATAAGTTTTGATGCTAAACATAGAATAGTTGGATTTCTTTAAGGCTCATAAGTGTTAATTGTGGCTTTTTCTCCCATTAGCTTGTTTCACCGTTATATATAATTGTTTAATAAATAGAGTTGTGCGGTTTTTTGGTTAATAATTAGTTAATAGAAGTTTTCTTTAGTTCCTTTGTGATTAAGATGAGTATACATCAGGAATACTTAATTTGGCATACTATATGTATCACATTAATAAATATTTTGCTTATCCCTTAAAGAGCCTTAGGGTATATGGGGTAAGTAGAATTTAATAAGTGAAATTATAGCCTTATTCATTCCTTAAAGAGCCTTAGGGTATATGGAATGGATATTGTTGCTTAATTTTTGTCTTGTTTGTACCTTAAAGAGCCTTAGGGTATATGGTGCAAATAAGATTGGTCCATTTATGTCTTAAAGAGCCTTAGGGTATATGACATGAATGGTGTCATGCTTAAGTAACCTAATAAAAGCCAAATTTTGGTCGCCTCGATGTGGACTTTAATCTTGATGACATTTGATCTTTTGAAAAGGGCTAGGAACTAATTATTGCATTTTTAACCGTTACGCTTTATTTTTGGAATTAATAAGTATCAAAATAAAAGTCTTAAAGAGCCTTCGGGTATATGACTTAAATAAAATCTTGAGATACAAAATTAGGAATAAGGGAGGAAAAGTAAGTACACAATTAGCTTTTATGAGTAGTGTTAGCATCATAACTTGTAATTTACAATGATCTTGTTTATAAGTTTGGCTTGGTGAGGTGAATGTCGGGGACGATGAATTTATCCATTTGGACACTTTTTGTGCTTTTTGTTCCGTGATCCTAAAAGTTATCAATGAATAATGAAAGCAATACATTATGTCACACATGAATAAGTTGTAAGTTGTAAATTATGAAAATCATAAAATTGGAAAAAGTTTTGAAAAAAGGGAAAATAGAGTGTTTTAAAACTTGTGATTTCTAAAGTTTTCCCACAAAACACTTTGCTACTTTTCAAAGGATTAGTTTGGGGAGGTTTTGAGGTATTTGGTTTTAGAGCATATAATATTGCGTGAGGACACGGCAATTACTTAGTTTGGGGAATTTTGATATGTGAGAAATCACATATCCTTTTTATACCAAAAATGGCCCTTAAATGATTAAATTGTACAAATTATGCTTGTATATTGCTTGTTTTGTCATTTGTGATGTGTAGGTACGGATATTGCAAAAATCACAAGAAAACGGTCAAAACCGGACAAACACGAACTGGGATGGAAAGAGTACTACAAGAGCCGGATCATTTCTAGCAAAGGTCAACAAATCAACCTTGGGCAAAACATGGTTACCCACAAGACAAAATATCCCAAAATCCAAATGATCACTCTTTGTTAATTTAAAATTTCACAAAAGTCCTAAAAACCCTAACACCGTTAGTCCATAACTAACGGTTGTTAAATGTGTTTTATTAAACCTTTACCAAAGTCCAATAATTTCCCCGGCCCAATCCTTTATTATAAAACCGAGCCCAAGTCAAAACTCTTATAACCCGGGTCAAACACAAAACGTATAAAATTAGGGGGGGCGAGAAAAATAGTTTTACTATTCACCGTCTCCCCCATTTTACCCTTCTCATTTTTACCTAATTAAAATGAAATTAACCCTCCCAAGCTCAAATTGACATGGCACAAGAGTTCTAGTACAAGTCCTTGTCAGGCATCAAAGACGTCACAAGAGGGCTCATGATTGACAATTAGTCAAGGAATGACACGATGGAACTCAAAAGAAACACACCTTGAGGGAATTTTACACTTAAAAACAAAGCCAAAAGAAGCACATAGGCCTTCTGACACAAAGATAACCACACTAGCAATCCGTATATGCTTACTTTATCCAAACGGTCACAAATTGGAGTAATCAAAAAAATCAATTATAATTTTTTTTTTTAAGGAATCAAAGGACAAGTTCATGACAAGGGGAGGGTATGCTCTCGTGTTCTCAGTTGAACTCATGCCAGAATCAATTAATCTCCAAAGATTCTTAGAAGAATCTTTCCATGAGTCTACTATTTTCTGCAATTGTTCCTTTTCTTTAACAGCTTTCATTCCTATTCTCCTATACCTTTTAAGCTTTTCATCTTTTTCATATATTTCATTAGTCTGAAAAGTAAGTTTTTCATTTAGAGAAAGTTGCTGTTTTTGAGAAGTAACAAGTTGAGCTTCTAGTTTCTTAACAGCTTGACTATAGGCAAGAATTTATGCTTCTTGATCACCTAACTAATTCATTTGTTCATCACATAGTGTTTTAAGAGTATTGTATGAATCAATGCAAGTTTTAGAACACAAAGTTACCTCATTGCTTGATCCGATAGCCATAAGAGCATGATTTGTTTCTTCAGCTTCAGTGTGTTCACCCCAATTCACAATCCCATCATCCATTGTCAGCAAACCCATCTGATTCCTCTCTTGCTTCCCAGCATCTTGATGTTGATACATTGAGTCTTTCTTCTTCTTTCCATCATGTGTCACCTTTGCTGTACATTCTCTAGCAAAGTGACCAGTATTATGACAATTGTAACACTCAAGTTTCTTCTTGTCAAAACCCACTGGTGTTCTGCCATCAATACGAACTCCCCTTCTAGCCTTTTTATAGAACTTCTTCATTCTGATAGCAATCATTGCTATCTGCCAATTGATATCCATTTCTTCAATATCCAGATCATCAATTTGTTCCAGATCTTCATGAAGTAAATCCATATCTTCTGATTGTTTTGCAAATAAAGAGTAAATAACTTCATCAGCAAAACCAGCTGGAACATCTCTTTCTTTAAGATTTGATGAGGAAGTAGAAGGAGTATTGTATGCACCACTAAAACCAGACTTAATCTTGTGAGTACTGCTCTTGCTTTGGGAAACAAAAGCAACGTTTTGTGCACTTGAGGATGTTTTTGAAACACCTTGAATTTCTTGCTCAAAAACTCTAAGATTATTGTACAAATCATCGATAGATAAAGTATCAATCACTGGATTAGTTCTCATGGTTATTGCCAGATGTGACCATGCAGAGGGCAAAGATCTAAGAAACTTATGATTTGCATCTTCATTGGACACTGGAGCACCATGAGCTTCCAACTGTGAAAGTAGTTGTTGGAATCTATCATACCCCTTTTCAAGGCCTTCTGAACTAGAGATAGAGAATGCTTCAAACTGTTGTTTGTAAACAGCTTTTTGCATCTTTTTCGAGTTTGCATTACCACCAAACCTAGTTTTGATGGCTTCCCATATCTCCTTCGCATCATCCATTCCATGAAATCTTCGCATGTGTTCCTTGGGAATGGCCATCAGCAAGATATTCTTAGCCTTTCTTTCTTTTTCAACAGCTTGAATCTCTGCAGCAGTAACTGGTGAAAGTACTCGAACAATACCATCCTTTCCAGTTGAGATTCTTTTCTTTGAGTTTCCATTCTGAATTACCTTCCATACTTCATTATCAATGTACTCAAGGTAATGCTCCATCTCTATAGCCCATATATCATACTCCTCCTTCTTCAGAATTGGGAGTTTGATATTTGAGATAGCAGTTGTTTGAGGAATCACTTGTTGTTGTTGTTTAGGTGCAGCACCAGTGTCTGATGCATCTTCATGGTTTGATTCTTCATCACTGAGATGTTGTGAGAACTCATCATTAGCAGGTTGAGACATTTTGTAAAGATCTGAAGTAGGGTGTTTGTTTGTGATTCTAAGTGTTTCTTCTTTCTCAGAGTCCCTCTAAAGGCTCTGATACCACTTGTAGGTCCTTGGTATAGGATCTGACTAGCCTTTGTAAGACGATAGATAACTTGGATAAATCCAAATCAACTATATGAGAGACACTGACTATGAATATCAAGTGTTAATGCGGAAACTTAACACAAGAATTAAGAAGAAACGATAATACTAAATTGCTATTAAGCTCTATGCTTCTATTGATATTTCAATCACTTCGTAGTACATAACATTGTGCCTTAGGGTTCCTTTTATACACCAAGGAAACCCTAATGGGCTTACAATCCAGTCAAAGGATAATACATATCCTTTCTGAAGATATCTCCTAAGATATCTCTAAGATAACTATTACTTATCACTATTCTGTTTTATAAACAGACTTAACTATGACCAGTACTAACTCTAGTACTGCTAAGACTACCAGGACTAACTTAGTATTGCCAGACTTAATTTAGTACTGTCAGTATTAACTCAGTACTAACAGAACTAACTACTACCAGACTTAACTGTTATACTACCAGTATTAAGTCTTTACAATCTATTTCCCAACACTTAGTAGCTAGAAAGAAAACCCAACTAAACCTACTGTAATCATCTGTGACAACTAGGCAATACATCTTTTTCATTAAGCTTTTTACAAATGTTGGACCAAACAAATCCATGTGCAACATATATAAAGCTTGGCTGATTGAACTTACTGTTTTGAACTTGCAAGAAGCTCTATGTTGCTTTCCTTTTTGACAAGCAACACAGGTTTTATCATTTTCAAAAAGTTTTGAAGGTAAACCTCTTACAAGATTTCCCTTAACTAGTTTATTCATAGTTTTGAAATTTATGTGTCCAAGCCTTCTATGCCAAAGTTTAGATTCATCAGATGTGGCTTTTACAAAGAGACAAGTTAGACCTCCTTTAGGAACAATATTCTTTAAATCAACACTATACATATTGTTCCTTCTAGAAACTTTAAGCAAAACATGACTTTCATCAGTTAACTTAAAGTTTGGAGATAAAACAATACATTCAGTGTCATTAAAGAGAACACTATTCTTTTTGTCACACATTTATGAGACACTAAAGAGGTTAAACTGTAACTCTCTTACAAAATACACATTCTTAAAATCTAAATTACCAGTTTTGATTGTATATCTGCCTGTGATTTTCCCTCCTTTGAGGTTACCTCCAAAGGCAACATATCCTCCATTAGTTTTATCAAAGTCAGTAAGATAGGACATGTTTCATGTCATGTGCCTTGAGCATCCACTGTCAATCACTCCTTGGTCTTGTAAATCCATTTGTGTATTGCCCTGCACATATAGTAAGAAAATCAGTCTCTTTTGGGGACCCAAGCCATCACTGACTTGGATCTGCCTTGTGCATCAATATAATAAAATCTTTTAAATTTCATTGATGTGTTGTTGTGTTTAGAAACATGGTCTAAAACTTTAGTCTTTGGTTTCTAAACCCAACAAGCTGAGGCCTTAACAGCATTAACCTAGTTTCCCATAACAGCATTAAGTATTGCTTTTGGCTTAGCAGTATTAACTACTGCTTTTGGCCTAGCAGTATTAACATTTTTATCTTTAACAGTATTAACACCCTGATTAAAATTACTGTTTTTAGTTGTTGTTTTATTGTTAATGGATCTTCTAAGAGTTGAATGTGCTTTATTAAAAATATTTGTCATTGGTCTTGCACTATTCACTATTGATTTAGGTTGAGCAATATTAACTGGTCTAGCAATAGTAAGTGATACTAGACCAAACCTCATTAATACTGCTTTTGGAACCATGTTCCTTTTAGGACTGGGGGAGTCATTCTAGAAAAATTCTGGTGATTCACCCTTTGAGTATAGTTCCACACTGGTTTTATTATCTTTTTATTATTAAACTGTCTCTGATGGTTATTACAATCATACTGCAGGTGATCAAAACTTCCACACACATAGCAAGCTTTGTTAATCATCTCAAAATTACTCCCTAATCTTTGAGACATCATATAATTCTAGTTTCTTTAGTTTCTTCTAGGACTATGTGTGTTCTGCCTATTTTGATTACCATGTTTAATAGTTATTTTCCTAGGAGTTTTTACTTGCTCTTTAGAGTTAACAAACTCTATTTTAACAAAACTAGGTTTAACTGTTTTCTTTTGAATCTTAGCCTGAGGCATATCTTCTTCCTCACTATCAGATACCCAATCCTCAATAATTGGAGCACCATTATTTTTCTTAACTGCCTTAGGCTTGTCTGCACTAGCCTTAGCTTCACTAGTCTCAATTACATGCTTCTTAACTGTAGGCTCACTAACTATAGACTCATTCACAAACTCTTCTAGACCAAAGAATGACAAATCAGGTTTTAGAGGCATAAAGTTTCTTGTATAGGGAGGTGGAACAACATTATACCCTAAACCTGTTTTGCACTTATCAAATATCTGACAGTCTATTAGTTTGCTTAAGCTTTTAGATGAATTCTCATATTTTTCTACTATTTACTGAATTTCATCTTTTTGTTTTTGAGCCAGCTCCAACTTTCTCCTAAGCTCTGTAATGGCTACTTCTTTTAAATAAATCTCATGTTTTAAGAGCTTGATATCTTCTTCATAAACAGACTTATTTTTCTTATAAGCTAGAAGTCTTGCTTCTACAGACTCTAAACCTGTTTTATAAGTAATAGCATTTATCTTAGATGTCCTTAAGTCTTTTAACAGTTGTTCATTTTGCTCTTAAAGAATTTTAACATTTTCAAAACAAGATGATGAACAGTTTGAATCAATAGATACCTTAGAGTTAGAACAACTTTAGAAAAGTTAGCCTGAGTGCAAAGTTAGTTGAACCTTCTCTTTTGCTTGATCTCATCCTATCATAATCACCAAGATCATCACATGAGATCAAAGCATTGGAAGTAGTTGCCTCCACTGGCACACTTCTTGTGTTCTCCCTATTCCTGTTTTCTTAGTTCCTTGGAGCCTTGCACTCCCTTGTAAAGTGTCCCATTTGTGGCAGTTGTAACACTCTACCTTGGACTTATCAAACCCAATGGTCTCATTACCATTAACAGTAAGCTTTCTTCCAGTGTTCTTCAAGAATCTCCTTGCCCTCATAGTTAGCATAGCCATCTGCTACCTCAAGTCTATCTCTTCTAAATCATCAAGATTAATTTGTTGCAAGTCCTCATTGTCAAGTTGTGGACTGTTTGGTTGACTTGCAAAGAAAGCACAGATGACAGCATCAATCAAGTTATCAATTTTGTTGAGTTAACATCAGTTAGGCTTGAGTGCTGGTAGTTGTAGTACCTTGATGAGCTGTATTATGTGCTCCATTCTGTACTGCTGGGTACTGTTTGAGGAACACAAAGGCTACGTTTATTGTGTGTTTTGTTTTAGAGCGCTTGTCGTCTCTTTGAATTACTTGGTTCATAAGATCTTCAGGTTGTAGTAAAGAAAAAAAAATTTTTCCCATTTCTTAAGCTTAATGTATCTATCTCAGGCTTGTTCCTCCACACAATGGTATGTGTGTTCCATTCTGGTGACAGACTTCTTAAGAACTTCTGATTCACATCTTCTTGTGAGATACTTTCACCATGAATCTCCAACTGACTGATAAGCTTTTGAAGCCTATCAAAGGTTTGATCTAATACCTCTGAGCTAGATGCAGTAAAATTTTCATACTGCTGCTTTAGAAGATTCCTCTGAGTCTTTTTAGTAGCAGCATTCCCTCCAAACCTCTTCTCAACAGCCTGCAGCAATGACTTGGCATCTTTGATGGAGTTAAACTTCAATTGATGTTCATTAGGGATGCCCATCAATAAAGTGCTTCTTGCCTTCAGCTCTAACCTCCTTTGTGCCTTTTCTTCAGCAGTTGAAGGAGCAATTGTAGTCTCAACACCTTCAACAATTTTTGTTACTGGAGGTGCATTACCATTTTCTATGACTTCCCATAGAGAATAATCAATCATCTGGATGTACTGTTCCATCCTCATCCTCCAAAGCTCATACTCACCTGGTTTGAGCATAGGCACTTTTGATGCAGCCACCATATGTACTAAGTCTTGATCCATGTCTTCTTAGCAAAGTTTCTTAAAGCAACAAGCTCTGATACCACTTGTTGATCCCACTTCAATGGATCTTGAATTCCTTAGCTTGTGTAAGGTTTAGTTATGCAAGATAAATCCTACACAACTTATGATAGAAACTTTGTTTGATAATACTAAAGATTATGCGGAATCTAATCTTTAATATAAGAAGAATTCTTCAATGAAACAGTAATTCTAATGAACACACAGATTAACAAACAAAAGCTTCAATATATTAATATGAATACTCTAACTAGTATTAGGGTTACAAAACCTTGAAGCTATGACAATTCTATGAATGACTCGTTTTTTATGCTTAGAACTCTATGCCCTAGGTCCTTTTATACACCAAGGAGTCCTAGTCGATTTACAATATATTACAAAAACTTAGAATATTCTCAAAGATCTATTCTATAAATAACAATTCTTATCAACTAAGTAATCTTGATCTTTAAGAAATCTTTATACTTTCTCTGATAAGTCTTTGATCTCTTCTCTGTCAGCATAAACTCTTCCAGCAGTTGTAATCTTTCAGCAGTTGTAACTTTCATACCAGCAGCATTAACTTTCAACACCAACAGTAGTAATTTTTATACCAGTAGCATTAACTGTGTATAAGCAGTATTAACTACTTAAAAAGTTTTCTTCAATCTTCACCAGCAGTACTAAGTTACACTAGCAGTAGTAATATACACCAGCAGTAATAACTTATACTAGCAGAAGAAACTAGCAGTACTAATATACACTAGCAGTAGTAACTTACACTAGCAGTAAAACCTAGTAGTACTAACTAGTTAGCATATTTTTTTCATTAAGATTACTAACAGCACTAATTTATGCTTAGCAGCAGTAACACAAACCTTAGCAGCAGTAACTCTAAGATCATTAAGAAGTCTTTTAATCCCAACACACTACATCACCAGCTTTGTCACGATTTGGGAAGAGTCCTATGGTTAAGGAGCTGAGGATAACGGACTCGCCTTTTTCGTTAAGTAACGGTGAAGAAGATGGTGACCAAGTTGATGAGGCTGTGGAGAAGTTTATCATGAGGTTCTATAATAGTTTGAGAGGAGAAAACTAAGTGATATTATGCTAAACGTAATGGGACGACCTTTTGCGGTCGGTCATCCCATGTGGCAATAAAAGGGACCTGGTCACCCCACTACGCCGACCAAAGCAAGACCTAGTCACCCCCAACCTTTGCAAAGTTATGGTCTTCTGCACGACCTTACAATTGGAGGAAGATTTCGTATTAAAAAAAATTAACTCTTTCTTTTATATTTTTATTTAAAAAAAAAATAAACAATCCTCTATTCACTATAAAATCTCACTTTTTATACCATTTTTAATCACAAAACACATACATTTTATACACTTTCATTATCTTTTTTAAATGGCTTGTTCGATACCACATAGCGACGATGAAATCCAAGCTTTGGTTCAAAAACAAATTGACGAAGATATGGTTCATCAGAAAGCGATTCTGGATTTAGCCTTGCAATTTGATAATGCATGCACAACTAAAGAAGATCTTAGAAAAGCATACGAGAAATGTAATCACATTCCACAAGAGAGCCGTGCTTTGATCGACACTTTCTTAAAAGAAGGTTCTGATAAAGATTACGAGCTAAATCTTTCTATGTACAGAAAGGCGGCAAAACTAGAAAAACAAATGAATGCTAAGTTAGCTTGGATACATGAAAAATACAACCACCGCTCAGAAACCCATATAGGTGGTTCGTCATCACAGACACATGAGATTGGTGATGTATACCTTACTGCGGAAGAGTTACATCAACTACATCTAGATGAAGAAGCCTTAAGAGAAACACTAGAAGAACAAACAATGGATGAAAAGGCACGGGAGGAGAAGATTAGGCAAAAACAAGCTGATGATGATGAATACTTTATGGAATTTGGGGTGATGAGAATTGATTCAGATTACGAGTCATCAGATTAATAAACTAGAAACTATTTTAGTGTAATGTTGTTTTAATTTAATGTTTTAAATAAAGTATTGTATTTTAAATTCCGTTATTATATTTTCAAATTTTGAATTCCAACGGCTAGTTTTTCGTTATAAATACCCCCACCATCTCCTCATTATATCACACAACTTCTTATCCAACTATCCAGATGGATTCCAATTTCACTAACGAAAATGATCCATGGGAATACAGTCTTGATATAGACGATTCTGATCTCCATTTAACACCTGTTCTGCGTTCGTCTAGTAGCGCACATGTTGAACCATCTCCATACACCCCAAATCCAGTTACCATAATACCCGGTCCTGCGGGTGTTGTTCAGCTCTCTAATAGCATATGTGTTGAACCATCTTCCTCAACCCCAAACCCAGTTAGGATAATACCCGGTCCTGCGGGTCTTGTTCAGCGAGCCAAGCTGCTTAAAGAAAATGTATTTATTCTTGATCCGGATGGGGCTTTAATGTCGACACAAGAATATATGCAGAAAGTTGTTGAGGATGTGGGTGAGGATGCTGATTTTAACAGTGGGGCGTGGGTTAGCGCCACTAACTATGTGAATGCTTTTGGTGGCACTGTAACTGGATGTTTGGGAGACATCGACAACTTTCTTAAAAGGGGAAAACTTGAACATGAGGTTCTATAATAGTTAGATAGTTCTTAAGGAGTTACTCAAGACTATTAATTTAATAACTTGTGTTCGTTTTTTTTTTTTTTGTATCTCTTTACATTAATTTTGATAATAAAATTAAGTAGCAATTGCTAATTTAGATGTTGAAATGAGCAAAGTTAATACATTTCACTGCTTTCCTTTGAATCAAGAGCTTTTGTGCTTTTCCATCAAAATAATTATTAATGGATAAATCTAACTACAAACATGACCCGAGTAAGAGATATTGAATTGATTTAAATTTATTGTATTCATTTTTATTTCTTATTTAACATATTAAAGTAAAAAAAGGTTTTCTTGACCTTTTCGAATAAGTTATCGGTCATTATTTTAACTTAAATAACTTTTAAGGTGGTCAAATATTATGATAAATCACAAAAAATAATTGGTAACATCTTTCGTAAAATTAAAAAACTTCATGTTGCACAAATAGATACTTCAAATTGAATGAAAACAAAAGTTTGAATAACTTAAACCTAAACTGACTCAAAGTATTGCATATTTTTGTGTTGTTTGTTCAATAATTATTTAATCAAACAAAAAATATGAAAAGGAAACACGTACATTAAAGATGAGTAATTGTACATTTGGTACAAGTAAAGGACATACTAATTTTAGTTACAGAACTTTATTAACGGCTACTTAGATACTACAAGAGTAAATTGCATCGTTCGTCCCTGTGGTTTAGACCAAATACTTAGCTTCGTCCCTGTTTTTTTTTGCAAGAATCGTCTTTATCTCGAAACTATGTAACAATGTTCGTCCTTATCGCTAGAGATAAGGACGAACAGTGTTACATAGTTAGGCCAAAAACATGAGATAAGGACGAACAAACATGAGATAAGGACGAACGGTGTTACATAATTTCAAGATAAGGACGATTCATGCAAAAAAAAGATCAGGGATGAGGCTAAGAGTTTGGTCTAAACCACAGGGACGAACGGTGCAATTTACTCATACTAGTATTAGTATTATTTTTCTTTTCTTTTTTCTGATATGGGAATCATTTCAGTGAACTTTATTAACGGCTACCTATATGGAATCATCCCATGCGATATAAATCTATATGCTTAAGAAGAAAAATGTTAATAGTTCCATATTCTATTTGATTCATCATCTACGAAATAATGAGTTTGAATAGTTAATAACTTAATACCATGCGTAAATGTTAATGATTTTTTAGTAACTAAGAATAGAAACCTAGAATGGGGAAGGCAAAGGCCAAAGTTCAGTTTCAAATCAACTTAATTTGAAGTTTGGGACAACCATTGTGATCGAGATTTCAAACACAATCTTTTGCCTTATCTACCCACTAAAATCTACCCACTAAAATATTAAATACATAAAAGTAAGTATATGAATTTTTACTCTTTTCTAATAAGTGAAGGAGAAACACCTCCCCCTTTAGTGACACCTTTTTTACGTGTCACAATGCTAATTTTCTTGAAGACACGATTGAGGCTGAAACCTTGTTCTTGCATCTCAGGTTTGATTGGGTTTGTATGCACCTGATTGTACGTAGTTTTAGGTATATGTTAATTTATTAGCAATATCTAATTAAACTCTAAACACAAACTCAATCTGGCGAAGTGATATATGGACTTGATGAAAGTCTAAAGCCTATATGAATGCGACATTATAAATATAAAAATTCAATAACCTAATATTGTTAAGCTTTAATATCGACTAGTACCTTCCCCAACTCCAACTTTAGATGCATATTTTACTCGGTTAAAGACCAAAACTAATCAAACTAACACGTTGATTAATACTTGAACCAAAAGGGCCTAATTAGGTAACTAAAAGGCAGATCACACTTATTTAATTATAAGTGTAACTACGCATTCCACTACAAGAAAAAGTAGAACAGGCGACGAAGTTTTCTCGGGCGAAACATCACTAAACGACAAAAGTCCGTCCGACGTGGCATCAAATAGACTTTTTAGTCAAAGTTTGAAGATAATTTCCCGAGCGACATGTCGCCCGGGATAACTTGGTTAAAATTTGAATAAAAAATCAACGAAAATCTTGGCGGCAATTTTTTCCACTCACTTTTCCCGGGCGACATGTCGCCCGGGATGATATTTCCACTAACCGTGAATGTTTAAGCGTTGTGATTAGTGTTAATTAACGTGTGCTAACTTATCCCGGGCGACATGTCGCCCGGGAAAACTATTGACTTTGTTTGACTGGGGTTAGTGTTTATTTTGGTTACGCGTGATGACGTGTCTAGACGAATCCTCGGCGACATGTCGCCTGGGAAAGGTTTTATTAAAAAATTTAATTCAGCTTTTAAATAATTATTATTTATTAAATATATTTTATAATTATATATTTTATAAATAATAATTTATAAAGATACTTATAAAATATATAATTATTATTTAAAATTATTTTTTATAAAATATATAAATACTAAAAAAATATTTCGGTTTCTTGTGTGGTTTTAAAATATGCGTTTATCATTTTTGACTTGTTTTGACATGGTTTTAAACTATTTATATTTTGATATGGTTTAGCTTATATAAAAACACTACATTTTCTAGGTTCGTTTCGGTCCGATATGCGGTATACTCTAACAAAAAATATAGTGTGTATTTTGTATGCCGATATGCCGTATTTTCTAGGTTCGTTTCTAGGTTCTATGATAAATAATAATTATATATTTGATAAATAATAAATATATAAAAAAACACTCCGTTTTCTCGGTTCGGTTCGGTCCGATATGCACTACCCTTCTATAGTTGAACATGATATACCGTATACTTTTTTAAGATGCACATTCGTCAAGTAACACAAAAACTAACATTCAATTAGTTAAATATTATGCATACCACTTGTAGTAACACAGGCGACTTACAAACAGACACTTAAACATATTAGAACGATAATCATACGAGACTTACAAACCGATGCTTAAAGCATACGAATTACATTCCAAATGACAAACTACTCCAAATTAAGTTTTCCCATGTTATTGTAAACTTCGTGAAATAGTGTGTCTGAATTAACTTTGTGTTGTTCCGGATGCATATACATATCCACCGTTGCCTCGAGTACCGTTATCATATCAAGCAAGTGCTTGCAGTTTGAGCACTCTGCATTTCTTGAAGTTCCCGGAGAATAGCTTTGAGATGTTGAAGCTCCTGGAGAATAGCGTGGAGGTGTTGAAGATCCTGGAGTATAAATTGGAGTCGATGAAGATCCTGGAGAATAAATTGGAGTCGTTGAAGCTCTTGGAGAACCAACCAGTAGACGGACTTGTTCCTCTTTTCATAAAAAAATTCACATCCGAAAGTGTTTCCGCGAGGCTGTTAAAGAGTAAAGATAATAAGTTTTAACAACTAACCAAATTATTTATATATTACACAAAAAAAGCATGTGATTGTTCACCTTTGATCATGGACATACATAGTATAGTTTACCACGGGTTTTAAGTTTATACGATTCTTGCAGAACTACATCTCCGGCTCCACAAAGACACGCAAAAGCTTCATATGGCACCATCTTCACCATAATGACAGTGTGATATGTTTGTAGTTGTGATGGTAAGAATGTGTGTGATATGTTGGTGATTGTAAGGATAATATCCATTTGTTGAACATCTAATGTACAACGATAACATATTGACTCATCCTTTGGACATCTAATGTACAACGGTAGCATATCGACTCATCCGTTGGACATCTAATGTGTAACGATAACATATCGACTCATCCGTTGAACATCTAATGTACAACGATAACATATCGATCTCAACGTTGGACACTAATGTAAACAACTATAGCATAACGACTCATCCGATGCACATCTAATGTTTAGCTATAGTCATATCGACTCATCACTTGAACATCTAATTTATCAACGATAACAGTATCGACTCATCCGTTAGACATATAATGTACAACGATAGCATATCGACTCATCTATTGGACATCTAATGTGTAACGATAACATATCGACTCATCCGTTGGACATCTAATGTGTAACGATAACATATCGACTCATCCGTTGGACATCTAATGTGTAACGATAGCATATCGACTCATCCGTTGAACATCTAATGTACAACGATAACATATCGACTCATCCGTTGGACATCTAATGTACAACGATAACATATCGACTCATCCGTTGGACATCTAATGTGTAACGATATCATATTGACTCATCCGTTGGACATCAAATGTACAATGATACCATATTGACTCATCCATTGGACATCGAATGTACAACGATAACATATCGACTCATCCATTGGAAATCTAATGTACAACGATACCATATTGACTCATCCGTTGAACAACTAATGTACAACGAAACCATATTGAGTTATCCGTTGAACATTAAATGTACAACGATATCATATTGACTCATCCGTTGGACATCAAATGTACAATGATACCATATTCACTCATCCATTGGACATCGAATGTACAACGATACCATATTGACTCATCCGTTGAACATCGAATGTGTAACGATAACATATCGACTCATCCGTTGAACATCGAATGTACAACGATACCATATTGACTCATCCGTTGAACATCGAATGTGTAACGATAACATATCGACTCATCCGTTGAACATCGAATGTGTAACGATAACATATCGACTAATCCGTTGGACATCGAATGTACAACGATAACATATCGACTCATCCATTGGACATCTAATGCACAACGATAACATATCGACTCATCCATTGGACATCTAATGCACAACGATAACATATCGACTCATCCGTTGGACATCTAATGTACAACGATACCATATTGACTCATCTGTTGAACATCTAATATGTAACGATACCATATTGACTCATCCGTTGAACATCGAATGTGTAACGATAACATATCGACTCATCCGTTGGACATCTAATGTATAATGATAACATATTGACTCATCCATTGGACATCAAATGTACAACGATAACATATCGACTCATCCGTTGGACATCTAATGTACAACGATAACATATGGACTCATCTGTTGAACATCTAATATGTAACGATACCCTATTGACTCATTCGTTAGACATCTAATGTACAGCGATAACATATCGACTCATCCGTTGAACATCTAATGTGTAACGATAACATATCGACTCATCTGTTAGACATCAAATGTACAACGATAACATATCGACTCATCCGTTGAACATCTAATGTACTACGATACCATATTGACTCATCCATTGAACTTCAAATGTATAACTATACCATTTTGACTCATCCGTTGGACATCTAATGTACAACGATAACATATCGACTCATCCGTTGGACATCTAATGTGTAACGATACCATATTGACTCATCCGTTGAACATCTAGTGTGTAACTATACCATATTGACTCATCCGTTGAACATCTAATGTACAACGATACCATATTGATTCATCTGTTAAACATCAAATGTACAACGATACCATATTGACTCATCCGTTGGACATCTAATGTACAACGATACCATATTGACTCATCCGTTGAACATCTAATGTACAACGATACCATATTGACTCATCTGTTGAACATTAGATGTACAACGATACCATATTGACTAATCCGTTGGACATCAAATGTACAACGATACCATATTGACTCATCCATTGGACATCGAATGTACAACGATAACATATCGACTCATCCGTTGAACATCTAATGTGTAATGATAACATATATACTCATCCATTGGACATCGAATTTACAACGATAACATATCGACTCATCCGTTGGACATCTAATGTATAACAATATCATATTGACTCATCCGTTGAACATAGAATATAAAAAGATACCATATTGACTCATCCGTTGGACATCGAATAACGATAACATATCGAGTCATCTGTTGGACATCTAATGTACAATGATAACATATCGATTCATCTGTTGGACATCTGGTGTACAACGATACCATATTAACTCATCCGTTGAACATCAAATGTGTAAAGATAAAATATCGACTCATCCGTTGAACATCGAATGTGTAACGATAACATATCGACTCATCCGTTGGACATCGAATGTACAACGATAACATATCGACTCATCCGTTGGACATCGAATGTACAACGATAACATATCGACTCATCCGTTGGACATCTAATATACAATGATAACATATCGACTCATCCGTTGGACATCTAATGTACAACAATACCATATTGACTCATCTGTTGAACATCTAATATTTAACGATACCATATTGACTCATCCGTTGAACATCGAATGTGTAACGATAAAATATCGACTCATCCGTTGAACATCTTATGTGTAACGATAACATATCGACTCATCCGTTGGACATCGAATGTACAACGATAACATATGGACTCATCTGTTGAACATCTAATATGTAACGATACCATATTGACTCATCCGTTAGACATCTAATGTACAACGATAACATATTGACTCATCCATTAAACATCTAATGTGTAACGATAACATATCGACTCATCCGTTAGACATCGAATGTACAACGATAACATATAGACTCATCCGTTGGACATCTAATGTACAACGATACCATATTGACTCATCCGTTGAACATCTAATGTGTAACGATACCATATTGACTCATCCGTTAAACATCTAATGTGTAACGATACCATATTCACTCATCCGTTGAACATCTAATGTGTAACGATAACATATCGACTCGTCCGTTAGACATTGAATGTGTAGCGATAACATATCGACTCATCCGTTGGACATCTAATGTACAACGATACCATATTGACTCATCCGTTGAACATCTAATGTGTAACGATAACATATCGACTCATCCGTTGGACATAGAATGTGTAACGATAACATATCGAATCATCTGTTGGACATCGAATGTACAACGATACCATATTGACTCATCCGTTGAACATCTAATGTGTAACGATAACATATCGACTCATCCGTTGGACATCTAATGTGTAACGATAACATATCGACTCATTCGTTGGACATCTAATGTACAAAGATAACATATTGACTCATCCGTTAGACATCTAATGTACAACGATACCATATTGACTCATCTGTTGAACATCAAATGTACAACGATACCATATTGACTCATCCGTTGAACATCGAATGTGTAACGATAACATATCGACTCATCCGTTGGACATCGAATGTACAATGATACCATATTGACTCATCCGTTGAACATCTAATGTGTAACGATACCATATTGACTCATTCGTTGGACTTCTAATGTACACCGATACCATATTGATTCATCCGTTGAACATCTAATGTGTAACAATACTATATTGACTCATCCGTTGAACATCTAATGTTTAACAATACTATATTGACTCATCCGTTGAACATCTAATGTACAACGATAACATATCGACTCATCCGTTGGACATCGAATGTACAACGATAACATATCGACTCATCCGTTGGACATCTAATGTACAACGATACCATATTGACTCATCCGTTGAACATCTAATGTGTAATGATACCATATTGACTCATTCGTTGGACATCTAATGTACACCGATACCATATTGATTCATCCGTTGAACATCTAATGTGTAACAATACTATATTGACTCATCCGTTGAACATCTAATGTACAACGATACCATATTGACTCATCTGTTGAACATCTAATGTGTAACGATACCATATTGACTCATCCGTTGGACATCTAATGTACAATGATACCATATTGACTCATCCGTTGAACATCTAATGTGTAACAATACCATATTGACTCATCCGTTGAACATCTAATGTGTAACGATACCATATTGACTCATCCGTTGAACATCTAATGTACAACGATGCCATATTGACTCATCTGTTGAACATCGAATGTGTAACGATACCATATTGACTCATCCGTTGGACACCTAATGTACAACGATACCATATTGACTCATCTGTTGAACATCTAATGTGTAATGATACCATATTGACTCATCCGTTGGACATCTAATGTACAATGATACCATATTGACTCATCCGTTGAACATCTAATGTGTAACAATACCATATTGACTCATCCGTTGAACATCTAATATGTAACAATACCATATTGACTCATCCGTTGAACATCGAATGTACAACGATACCATATTGACTCATCCGTTGGACATCTAATGTACAACGATACCATATTGACTCATCCGTTGAACATCTAATGTACAACGATACCATATTGACTCATCCGTTAAACATCGAATGTGTAACGATAACATATCGACTCATCCGTTGGACATCGAATGTACAACGATAGAATATTGACTCATTCGTTGAACATTGAATGTATAACGATAACATCTCGACTCATCCGTTGAACATCTAATGTGTAAAGATACCATATTGACTCATCCGTTGCACATCGAATGTACAACGATACCATATTGACTCATCTGTTGAACATCGAATGTGTAACGATAACATATCGACTCATCTATTGGACATCAAATGTGTAACGATAACATATCGACTCATCCGTTGGACATCGAATGTACAATGATAACATATCGACTCATCCGTTGGACATCTAATGTACAACAATAACATATCGACTCATCCGTTGGACATCTAATGTACAACGATACCATATTGACTCATCCGTTGAACATCGAATGTGTAACGATAACATATCGACTCATCCGTTCAACATCTAATGTGTAACGATAACATATCGACTCATCCTTTGGACATCTAATGTATTATGATAACATATTGACTCATCTGTTGAACATCAAATGTACAACGATAACATATCGACTCATCCGTTGGACATCTAATGTACAACGATAACATATGGACTCATCCGTTGAACATCTAATATGTAACGATACCATATTGACTCATCCGTTAGACATCTAATGTGCAACGATAACATATCGAATCATACGTTGAACATCTAATGTGTAACGATAACATATCGACTCATCCGTTGGACATCGAATGTACAACGATAACATATCGACTCATCCGTTAGACATAGAATGTACAACGATAACATATCGACTCATCTGTTGGACATCTAATGTACAACGATACCATATTGACTCATCCGTTGAACATCTAATATACTACGATACAATATTGACTCATCCGTAGAACATCAAATGTACAACGATACCATATTGACTCATCCATTGGACATCTAATGTACAACGATAACATATTGACTCATCCGTTGGACATCTAATGTGTAACGATACCATATTGACTCATCCGTTGGACATCTAGTGTGTAACGATACCATATTGACTCATCCGTTGAACATCTAATGTACAACGATACCATATTGACTCATTCGTTGAACATCTAATGTACAACAATACCATATTGACTCATCCATTGAACATCGAATGTGTAACTATAACATATCGACTCATCCGTTGAACATCTAATGTGTAACGATAACATATCGACTCATCCGTTGGACATCTAATGTACAACGATAACATATGGACTCATCCCTTGAACATCTAATATGTAACGATACCATATTGACTCATCCGTTAGACATCTAATGTACAACGATAACATATCGACTCATCCGTTGAACATCTAATGTGTAACGATAACATATCGACTCATCCGTTGGACAACGAATGTACAACGATAACATATCGACTCATCCGTTGGACATCTAATGTACAACGATACCATATCGAGTCATCCGTTGAACATCTAATGTGTAACGATAACATATCGACTTATCCGTTAGATATCTAATGTGTAACGATAACATATCGACTCATCCATTGGACATCTAATGTGTAACGATAACATTTCGACTCATCCATTAGACATCTAATGTACAACGATAACATATTGACTCGTACGTTGAACATCTAATGTACAACGATACCATATCGACTCATTCGTTGGACATCGAATGTACAACGATAACATATTGACTCATCCGTTGGACATCTAATGTACAACGATAACATATCGAATCATCCGTTAGACATCTAATGTACACCGATACCATATCGACTCATCCGTTAGACATCTAATGTACACCGATAACATATCGACTCATACGTTGGAAATCTAATGTACAACGATACCATATTGACTCATCCATTGAACATCTAATGTTCAACGATACCATATTGACTCATCCGTTGAACATTAAATGTACAACGATATCATATTGACTCATCCGCTGGACATCAAATGTACAACGATACCATATTGACTCATCCATTGGACATCGAATGTACAACGATAACATATCGACTCATCCGTTGGACATCTAATGTACAACGATACCATATTGACTCATCCGTTGAACATCTAATGTATAACAATATCATATTGACTCATCCGTTGAACATCGAATATACAACGATACCATATTGACTCATCCGTTGGACATCGAATAACGATAACGATAACATATCGAGTCATCCGTTGGACATCTAATGTACAACGATAACATATCGACTCATCTGTTGGACATCTGGTGTACAACAATACCATATTAAATCATCCGTTGAACATCGAAAGTGTAACGATAACATATCGACTCATCCGTTGAACATCGAATGTGTAACGATAACATATCGACTCATCCGTTGAACATCGAATGTACAACGATAACATATCGACTCATCCGTTGGACATCTAATGTACAACGATACCATATTGACTCATCCGTTGAACATCTAGTATTTAAAGATACCATATTGACTCATTCATTGAACATCGAATGTGTAATGATAACATATCGACTCATCCGTTGAACATCTAATGTGTAACGATAACATATCGACTCATCCGTTGGACATCTAATGTACAACGATAACATATTGACTCATCCGTTAGACATCAAATGTACAACGATAACATATCGACTCATCCGTTGGACATCTAATGTACAACGATAACATATGGACTCATCCGTTGAACATCTAATGTGTAACGATACCATATTGACTCATCTGTTGGACATCTAATGTACAACGATAACATATCGACTCATCCATTGAACATCTAATGTGTAATGATAACATATCGACTCATCCGTTGGACATCGAATGTACAACGATAACATATCGACTCATCCGTTGGACATCTAACGTACAACAATACCATATTGACTCATCTGTTGAACATCTTATCTACTACTATTCCATATTGACTCATCCGTTGAACATCAAATGTACAACGATACCATATTGACTCATCTGTTGCACATCTAATGTACAACGATAACATATCGACTCATCCGTTGGACATCGAATGTACAACGATAACATATCGACTCATCCGTTGGACATCTAACGTACAACGATACCATATTGACTCATCCGTTGAACATCTTATCTACTACGATACCATATTGACTCATCCGTTGAACATCAAATGTACAACGATACCATATTGACTCATCCGTTGGACATCTAATGTACAACGATAACATATCGACTCATCCATTGAACATCTAATGTGTAATGATAACATATCGACTCATCCGTTGGACATCGAATGTACAACGATAACATATCGACTCATCCGTTGGGCATCTAACGTACAACGATATATTGACTAATCTGTTGTTGAACATCAATGTATAACGATACCTATTGACTCATCCGCTTGAACATCTACTGTGTAACGATAACCTTATGATCATCCGTTAGATAGACATCGGAATGTTATAATGATAACATATCGACTCATCGTTGGGACATTAATGAATAACGATACGATATTGACTAATCCCGTTGAAATCTAATGTACTACGATTCCATATTGACTCATCGTTGAAACATCAAATGTACAACGTTACCATATTGACTCATCCGTTGGAATATTCTAATGTGAAACGATAAACCATATCGAACTAATCCGTTGGACATCAATGTGTAACGATACCTATTGACTCATCGTTTGAACATCTAGTGTGTATCGATACCATATTGGACTCATCCGTTTAAACAACTTGTGTACAATGATACCAATTGTAGCTGTTAAACATCGAATGTACAACGATTACCATATGACTCATCCGTTGACATCGAATGTGTTAACGATACTTATTGACTCATCTCGCTTGGACATAGAATGTACAACGATAACATATCGACTCATCCGTTGGACATCTAATGTATAACTATAACATATCGACTCATCCGTTGGACATCTAATGTACAATGATACCATATTGACTCATCCATTGAACATCTAGTGTGTAACGATACCATATTGACTCATCCGTTGAACATCTAATGTACAACGATACCATATTGACTCATCTGTTGAACATCGAATGTACAACCATACCATATTGACTCATCCGTTGAACATCGAATGTGTAACGCTAACATATTGACTCATCCGTTGGACATTGAATGTACAACGATAACATATCGATCATCGTTAGACAATCTAATGTTACAAACGATAATATAGTTCGCATCATCCGTTGGACATCATAATGTCAACGATCCATATTGACTCATCGGTGATTAGTCTAAGGTACAACGATTCAAATATTGACTCATCCGTTGAACATTAAATGTACAACGATACCATATTGTCTCATCCGTTAGACATTAAATGTACAACGATACCATATTGACTCATCCGTTGGGCATCGAATGTACAACGATAACATATCGACTCATTCGTTGAACATCTAATGTGTAACGATAACATATCGACTCATCCATTGGACATCGAATGTACAACAATAACATATCGACTCATCCGTTGGACATCTAATGTACAACGATACCATATTTACTCATCTGTTAAACATCTAATGTACAACGATATTATATTGACTCATCCGTTGAACATCGAATGTGTAACAATAACATATCGACTCATCCGTTGAACATCGAATGTGTAACGATAACATATCGACTCATCCGTTGGACATCGAATGTACAATGATAACATATCGACTCATCCGTTGGACATCTAATGTACAACGATAACATATCGACTCATCCGTTGGACATCTAATGTACAATGATACCATATTGACTCATCCATTGAACATCTAATATGTAACGATACCATATTGACTCATCCGTTGAACATCGAATGTGTAACGATAACATATCAACTCATTCGTTGAACATCTAATGTGTAACGATAACATATCGACTCATCCGTTGGATATCTAATGTACAATGATAACATATCGGCTCATCCGTTGGACATCTAATGTACAATGATAACATATCAACTCATCCGTTGGACATCTAATGTACAACGATACCATATTGACTCATCCGTTGAACATCTAATATGTAACGATACCATATTGCCTCATCCGTTGAACATCAAATGTGTAACGATAACATATCGACTCATCCGTTGAACATCTAATGTGTAACGATAACATATCGACTCATCCGTTGGACATCTAATGTATAATGATAACATATTGACTCATCCGTTGGACATCAAATGTACAATGATAACATATCGACTCATCCGTTGGACATCTAATGTACAACGATAACATATGGACTCATCCGTTGAACATCTAATATGTAACGATACCATATTGACTCATCCGTTAGACATCTAATGTGCAACTCGGATAAATATTGACTATACATTGTAACATCTAATGTGTAACTGATAACAATTCTGATCATTCCGTTGGACATCGAATGTTACAACGATAACATATTGGACTCATTCCGTTGGGCATCTAATGTACACGATACCATATTGACTCATCCGTTTAAACATCTAATGTCCTACGATACATATTGACCTCTCCGTTGAACATCAATTGTACAACGATACCGTTATTTGCGCATCGTTGGCATCTATGTACACGATAACATACCGAATCTATCATTGGACATCTAATGTGTAATGATCCATATTGACTTCATCCATGAAACATCTAGTGTGTATCGATACCATATTGACTCATCCGGTTGAACATCTATGTACAACGATACCATATTGCTAATCTGTTGAAACATCGAATGTATAACGAGGTACTATTGGACTATCCGTTGAACATCGGAATGAGGTAACGATAACGTATGACTCATTCGTTGGACATCGATAGTCAACTGATCACATATCGACTCAATCCGTTGGGGACATTAATATTAATGATAATATATTCGACTAATCCGTTGGACATCTAATGTACAACTGGATACCATATTGGACTCATCCGTTGACATCTAATGTACACGTATACCATATTGATCATCCGTTATGAATTAAATGTTACAACGCATACCATATTGGGAATCATCCGTTGGGACATCAAATGTACAACGTACATATTGACTCATCCGTTGGGCATCAAATGTACAACGATAAACATATCGACCTCATTCGTTTGAAATCTAATGTGTAACGATAAAAATATTCGATCTCATCCTTTTGGACATCGAATGTACAATACAATAACATTATCGACTCATACGTTGGACAATCAAATGTACAATGATACCATATTTTACTCTTCTGTTAAAATCTAATGTACACGATTTATATTGGGACTATCGTTGATCATCGAATGTGTAAACAATAACATATCGACGCTTCCGTTGAACATCGATTGTGTAACGAGGAACTATCGATCTCATCCGTTGGGACATCGAATGTTCAATGATAAAACATTCGATCAATCGTTGGACATCTTAATGTACAACGATTACCTTATTGACTTCATCGTTGAACATCTAAGGTACAAACGATACCATATTGGACTCATCCGTTTTTCGAACATTAAATGTACACGTTACCATATTACTCATCCGTTGGACATCAAATGTTTACAACGATACCATATTTGACTTCATCGTTGGGCATCATAGTACAAACGATAACATATCGACTCATTGTTGAAATCTAATGTGTAACAGATAAACATATCGACTCATCCATAGGACATCGAATGTACAACGATAACATATCGACTCATCCGTTGGACATCTAATGTACAATGATACCATATTTACTCATCTGTTAAACATCTAATGTACAACGATATTATATTGATCTTCCGCTGACATCGAATTGTCATAACATATCGACTCATCCGTTGAACATCGAATGTGTAACGATAACATATCGACTCATCCGTTGGACATCGAATGATACAATATGAGAATCATAATCGATCATTCCGTGGACATCTATGTATAACGAACGATTTGGACTCATCCTATGAACATTAATGTTACTACGATACCATATTGACTCATCCGTTGAACATCAAATGTACAACGATACCATATTGACTCATCTGTTGGACATCTAATGTACAAACGATAACATATGACTATCCGTTGGAATCTAATGTGTAACGATAACCAATTGACTCATCCGGTTGAACATCTAGTGTGTAACGTACCATATTGGGACTCATCCGTTTTGAACATCTGTGTACAATGATACCATTTTGACTCATTGTTTAAACATCGATGTACAACGATACCATAGGACTCATCCGTTGGAACATCGAATGTGTACGATTCATATTGACTCATCAGTTGGACATCGAATGTACACGACAACATATCGACTCATCCGTTGAACATCTAATGTACAACTATAACATATCGACTCATCCGTTGGACATCAAATGTACAATGATACATACTGGGACTCAATCCATTGAAACATCTTGTGTGTAAACATTACCATATTGACTCATCGTTTGATCATCTAATGTACAACTGATACCATATTGATCATCAGTTGAACATCGATATGTACAACCATACATATTGACTCATCCGTATGAAACATCGATGTGTAACGCTAACATATTGACTCATCCGTTGGATAGACTGAATGTACAACGATAACATATCGATCATCCGTTGGCCATCTAATGTACAAGGGATAAATTTATCGACTCTTTTTCCGTTGGACATCTAATGTACAAACGATTACCATATTGACTCATCGGTGAAATCTAATGTACAAACGATAACATATTGACTATCCGGTTGAACATTAAATGTTAAACGATACAGATTGTCATCCGTTGACAGTAAATATGTACAACGATACCATATTGACTCATCCGTTGGGCATCAAATGTACAACGATAACATATCGACTCATTCGTTGAACATCTAATGTGTAACGATAACATATCGACTCATCCATTGGACATCGAATGTACAACAATAACATATCGACTCATCCGTTGGACATCTAATGTACAATGATACCATATTTACTCATCTGTTAAACATCTAATGTACAACGATATTATATTGACTCATCCGTTGAACATCGAATGTGTAACGATAACATATCGACTCATCCGTTGAACATCGAATGTGTAACGATAACATATCGACTCATCTGTTAGACATCGAATGTACAACGATAACATATCGACTCATTCGTTGGACATCTAATATACAATGATAACATATCGACTCATCCGTTAGACATCTAATGTACAACAATACCATATTGACTCATCCGTTGAACATCGAATGTGTAATGATAACATATCGACTCATCCGTTGAACATCTAATGTGTAACGATAACATATCGACTCATCCGTTGGACATCTAATGTATAATGATAACATATTGACTCATCCATTGGACATAAAATGTACAATGATAACATATCGACTCATCCGTTGGACATCTAATGTACAACGATAACATATGGACTCATCTGTTGAACATCTAATATGTAACAATACCATATTGGCTCATCCGTTAGACATCTAATGTACAACGATAACATATCGATTCATCCGTTGAACATCTAATGCGTAACGATAACCTATCGACTCATCCGTTAGACATCGAATGTACAATGATAACATATCGACTCATCCATTGGACATCTAATGTATAACGATACCATGTTGACTCATCCGTTAGACATCGAATGTACAATGATAACATATCGACTCATCCATTGGACATCTAATGTATAACGATACCATGTTGACTCATCCGTTGAACATTTAATGTACTATGATACCATATTAACTCATTCGTTGAACATCAAATGTACAACGATACCATATTGACTCATCCGTTGGACATCTAATGCACAACGATAACATATCGACTCATCCGTTGGACATCTAATGTGTAACGATACCATATTGACTCATCCGTTGAACATCTAGTGTGTAACGATACCATATTGACTCATCCGTTGAACATCTAATGTACAACGATACCATATTGACTCATCTCTTAAACATCGAATGTACAACGATACCATTTTGACTCATCCGTTGAACATTGAATGTGTAACGATAACATATTGACTCATCCGTTGGACATCGAATGTACAACGATAACATATCGACTCATCCGTTGGACATCTAATGTATAACAATAACATATCGACTCATCCGTTGGACATCTAATGTGTAACGATAACATATTGACTCATCCATTGGACATCGAATGTACAACGATAACATATCGACTCATCCGTTGGACATCTAATGTACAACGATAACATATCAACTCATCCGTTGGACATCTAATGTACAACGATACCATATCGACTCATCGGTTGGACATCTAATGTACAACGATACCATATCGACTCATCCGTTGGACATCTAATGTTTGACTCATCCGTTGAACATCTAATGTGTAACGATACCATATTGACTCATCCATTGAACATCTAATGTACAACGATACCATATTGACTCATCCGTTGAACATCTAATGTGTAACGATACCATATTGACTCATCCGTTGGACATCTAATGTACAACGATAACATATCGACTTATCCGTTGGACATCTAATGTACAACGATACCATATTGACTCATCCGTTGAACATCGAATGTGTAACGATAACATATCGACTCATCCGTTGAACATCGAATGTGTAACGATAACATATCGACTCATCCGTTGGACATCGAATGTACAACGATAACATATCGATTCATCCATTAGACATCGAATGTACAACAATAACACATCGACTCATCCGTTGGACATCGAATGTACAACGATAACATATCGATTCATCCATTAGACATCGAATGTACAACAATAACACATCGACTCATCCGTTGGACATCTAATGTACAACGATACCATATTGACTCATCCGTTGAACATCGAATGTGTAACGATAACATATCGACTCATCCGTTGAACATCTAATGTACAACGATACCATATTGACTCATCCGTTGAACATCGAATGTACAACGATAACATATCGACTCATCCGTTGAACATCTAATGTACAACGATACCATATTGACTCGTCCGTTGAACATCGAATGTGTAACGATAACATATCGACTCATCCGTTGAACATCTAATGTACAACGATACCATATTGACTCATCCGTTGAACATCGAATGTACAACGATACCATATTGACTCATCCGTTGAACATCGAATGTGTAACGATAACATATCGACTCATCCGTTGAACATCTAATGTACAACGATACCATATTGACTCATCCGTTGAACATCGAATGTACAACGATACCATATTGACTCATCCGTTAAACATCGAATGTACAACGATACCATATTGACTCATCCGTTGAACATCGAATGTGTAACGATAACATATCGACTCATCCGTTGGACATCGAATGTACAACGATAACATATCGATTCATCCATTAGACATCGAATGTACAACAATAACACATCGGATCACATCCGTTTGGACATCTAAAGTACAACATACATATGACTCATCCGTTGAATAATTCATCGAATGTGTAACTATAACAATCGACTCCATCCGATGAACCTCAAAATGTACTAACTAAACCTAATAATGACTCGTCCGTTAACATCGAATTGTGTAACGATAACAAATCGACTCATACCTTTGAAAACATCTAATGTACAACGAACCCATATTGACCGACCGTGTATGGAACACTAATTACAACGCTAACATATCGATCATCCATTGAAGGACATCGAAGTAAAACAATAACAATCGCCACATCCGTTGGCCTCGAATTGTACAACGATAACATATCGATTCATCCATCCATTAGACATCGAATGTACAACAATAACACATCGACTCATCCGTTGGACATCTAATGTACACCGATACCATATTGACTCATCCGTTGAACACCGGACCGACCCAGCCGAAACCGGACCGACCCAGCCGAAACGAACCGATTATATACTTTATAAAAAATAATTGTAAATAATAATTATATATTTTATAAAAAATAATTTTAAATAATAATTATATACGAACCGACCGGAACGAACCGAGAAACCGGACCGACCCAGCCGAAACGAACCGATTATATATTTTATAAAAAATAATTGTAAATAATAATTATATATTTTATAAAAAATAATTTTAAATAATAATTATATACGAACCGACCGGAACGAACCGAGAAACCGGACCGACCCAGCCGAAACGAACCGATTATATATTTTATAAAAAATAATTGTAAATAATAATTATATATTTTATAAAAAATAATTTTAAATAATAATTATATACGAACCGACCGGAACGAACCGAGAAACCGGA
The DNA here is from genome assembly GCA_026074375.1 of Tanacetum coccineum. Taxonomy (NCBI): domain Eukaryota; kingdom Viridiplantae; phylum Streptophyta; class Magnoliopsida; order Asterales; family Asteraceae; genus Tanacetum; species Tanacetum coccineum. The sequence goes on along the minus strand of BQNB010003698.1, from coordinate 80,560 downwards.
CCGACCCAGCCGAAACGAACCGATTATATATTTTATAAAAAATAATTGTAAATAATAATTATATATTTTATAAAAAATAATTTTAAATAATAATTATATACGAACCGACCGGAACGAACCGAGAAACCGGACCGACCCAGCCGAAACGAACCGATTATATATTTTATAAAAAATAATTGTAAATAATAATTATATATTTTATAAAAAATAATTTTAAATAATAATTATATACGATCGACCGGAACGTAACCGGAGAAACCGGACCTGAGACCCAGCCGAAACGAACCGATATATACTTTTTATAAAAAATAATTGTAAATAATAATTATATATTTTATAAAAAATAATTTTGAAATAATCAATTATATACGTGAACCGACGCGTAAACGAACCGAGAAACCGGACCGATCCAGCCGAAACGAACCGATTATATATTTTATAAAAAATAATTGTAAATAATAATTATATATTTTATAAAAAATAATTTTAAATAATAATTATATACGAACCGACCGGAACGAACCGAGAAACCGGACCGACCCAGCCGAAACGAACCGATTATATATTTTATAAAAAATAATTGTAAATAATAATTATATATTTTATAAAAAATAATTATATACCAGCCGAAACGAACCGATTATATATTTTAATAAAATTTTTAGTAAAAATATAGTTTTGATATATTAAAAAAAAGTTAGTAAAATTTTTAATGTACACCTTCCCGGGCGACATGTCGCCGGGGAAGATTTTATTAAAAATTTCACTAAATTTTTTTAAATATATCAAAACTATAGTTTACTAAACAGGGATTTCCCCGGCGACATGTCGCCGGGGAAACCGTTTTCATATTTGCTGAAAATGGCCCTCCAAAATTTTCGTTGTGGCGCCATTTTGCGCTAAACGACAAAGTTCTTACTTTCCCGGGCGACATGTCGCCCGGGAATGATCTGTTATCAAAAACAGATCTAAGTCACAGCAGCTATAACACAAAACGAAAAAAAAAACGAAGTTGGCGATTTTAACACCCCACCACCACCTCCCCACAACCACTGAACCCACCACCGGCTCCCCATCCACCCAGAACCACACCGGCACACTCACACACGCACACGAGCACACGAACCCCCCTCCTCCTCTAATCATAATTCTTTCCTTTATCCTCAAAATGATAATTCTTTTACTTCTCTTTCTAATCCATCTTAAATAATTGTTGGTGTGTGTTTAATTTTTCAACGTTTTTGAGTGAATGGTGGTGATTATGGTTTTGCTTGGAATTTTGAGCACATGAAATTAAATTTTAATGTGTTAAAGTTTTATTCAGTTAAGAGTGCGGTCTGAGTCCACAGCTAGCCGAGTCCAAACGAGCCGAGTCAACAGCCTATAAAGGTATGTTTATTTTTTCTCCTTTTGTATCTCCGTTTGGACATGTCGCCGGGGAATGTTATTGTTTAAATTTTTTAGTTTAAGAGTTATTATTAGGTGAATTGCAATGAAATTACTGTATGTTTGGTGTTTATACGGAAATGGTTATTAATGTTTGTTGGAAGTGAATTGAACCGTTTAGGAATGTACCGTTTAGGAATGTGTTAGGATTTTAGTGATTAAATTCAGAAAATTCCCGTCTGAATTTAATCATCCTATAGAAAACCCGTCCGAAATTAATTTGTTAGAAATTAATTTCGGAAAGTCCCTTGTTTGGGACTGCTTTTTGAATGTTTTGTCTCATTTAGGATATGAATGCGTATAATTGGTTTACTATTTGAGACGATTTCGACAGTGTTTCTCCTTTACTCCTACGAATATGTCTTTAATCACATATTTGGGGAGTTGAGGGGAAATGCTGCCGAAGTTGTTTATTCTAGTGAAGAAGAAGATTGATCTTGAGTTGTAACTTGCAAAAGACACTTATATATTTCAATGAATGAATGAAATTGTTGTGGATTGTTTAAATGTGTATATTTATTTGGATATGTATGATTAATTGGATAGTGCATGCTTTAATTATTTTGTTCATGAATTTCTATATGTTATCCTAATTGTACTTGTACAGATGTCAACGGATGTTGCACGGGGCCACGGCGGTGACGGTGGCGGTGATGATCGTCCCCCTTCACACCATATACCTACCGGTTGCGGGGGTTGCTTCGCTAACCGAGGTAAGAATTTCTGGATTATTGTAATACAAGCCTAAATTTGATAAATTTGATACATTGAATTTTTATGACTTTATCACTCACTTGATTTTGCAGGCAAAGGCACCCGTAAAGCCAATTTGGGTGGAAGGAAAGCGGGCCGACTACATACCCGCCAGGAGACCCGAAACCTCGGGTTAAAGAAGATCACCGATGATAAAGGCCCCGTCCTGATCCGGTTTGAGTGGGACGACAAAAAGACCATGATGCCTCTCGGTGGTCAAGGCATCTCAATGGTCTAACTACCTTAGGGGGAGCTATCAGGGATATTGCCTTTTGTGTACTACCCATCTTGGCCAAAGAGTCCCGACGAACGGAAGTCGGTCGATCGTGACCAAAATTGGGTCAGTTATTTCATTATCCTTATTATATTTATTTCATTATCGTGTTCATTTAATTAATTTTGAATATTTATCTCAAAATTCGTTTATTAATTTTTTTTTTTTATATCATATAAATAAATAAACAAATTTAGATAAATATATAAATTATATCTCTAACTCACGTCTTTGTTTGTTGTAATGATTGCAGACCCAGTTTTGACAACACCTCCATATGCAATCCAGCACTGAGCAGATATTAATGACGGGCAATCAGCTGCACTCCAAAAGCTGTACAATACCAACAAGGCTTCTCTCAAGGCAGCGCATTGGGTTATAAACCCCGAGACCGGGACTTATGATGTGGAGACGATCAGACAGGGACGTCCCGAGAGCATTACCCCGGCAGATTGGGATGCCCAGATTGCATTTTGGAATGATCCCAGGAACCAAGCCCGAGCCGCTCAAAATCGCCAAAACCGAGCAAAGAGCACGGTCGTTTGCCGGCAGGGATCCCGATCACTTGCTCGCCTTCGAGATGAGATGGTAATAAACATTATAATTATTTTACATACATATATACATATATATCTGATTATATGCTTTAGTGTGTTGTGATTTGTCGTTTTTAATTTGTTTCATCTTATATACGTGTGTATGTACAGATGGCGAGCTCAGAGACTCGAGAGTACCCGTCGCTCATCGACACCTTCTTCGTGACGCACACCGTTAACGGGGTATTCATACGGGATGAGGACCGAGCTATATACGTAAGTTTTGTTTCAAAACACGCACTTTAATGATTTGTCGAGAAATAATGTAGCAAACGCCACTAAAAAATAAACTATCGTGTTTTTGTCACTACATAGAGGAATGGTGAGGCAGCGGGCTCTAGCTCACAACACCGAGTCGGGTGTGCCCTACACTGATGAAGAGATCAATGCCATGGCTCGAAAGGGCAAGCAGCGAGGGCACCTTCCCGGTGTTGGTAGGGTACTACCGGGACGGGCCAGAGATGTTCTCATTCCGCCCCCTCCGCCCCCGCCTCAATGCACGCACAACTCCGGCGAAAAAGGTATTGACCAAAAGCTTGAAAAAAGAAGAACAAGTAGAGGGGGGGGGGGGGGGGGGGGGGGGGTTCCCTAACCAAACAGGTGAACTTTGATGATGAAGCTTTTTTAGAAGTGACGACAAGTTTTCACAGATGCTTAACCAGTAGAGTCAACACCTGAGTTCGGTAGCGGGAGTGGCGGGTGCGGGGATGATGAGATAGCCGACGATGAGGACGGCGGCGAGGACGAGGAGGACGAGGAGGATGACGATAGTTAAAGATGTTATATATTGGTTAGTATGCTATTTTGTTTCTTTACGTGACTTGGCGACCTTTATGAAAACATTTGTCTCCCTATCTAGTTGAATATTTGATTTGTATCTTGCGGATAATTTCAAGTTTGTGAATAGTAAGCCCCGTTTTGTAGACTATATTGTGTTTATTAGGATTTTGAAAGATTTAGCTTTATTAGATCAAATGCGTTGATCCGTTATATTGTATTGTGTTTTGGTACAAGTTGTGATGTATTTGGATAGAGTCTATATTGGTTTATACAGGTTTGATGTTTGGTAGATTTTTTTCCGGAAAAATTCCGGAAAAAAATCTGGAAAATAGCTGCTGTGCAGGCTGCCAAAAAAAAAATTTGCAGACATATCCGGGGCGACATGTCGCCCGGGAAGGTTGAAACAAAAAAAAATTTATAATTAATCCCGGGCGACATGTCGCCCGGGAAAGGAAAAAATTATTTTATTTTTTCATTTCCCGGGCGACATGTCGCCCGGGAAAGTTGAAACAAAAAAAAATTTATAATGCCCGGGTTAAGTAAAAATTATTTTATTTTTTCCTTTCCCGGGCAATATGTCGCCCGGGATAGTGATGAAATGATTTTTAGTTTCTTTTTTCCCGGGCGACATGTCGCCCGGGATTAATTATAAATTTTTTGTTTCAACCTTCCCGGGCGACATGTCGCCCGGGATAAGTATCCCCAGCGACATGTCGCCCGGGAAAGCGTAGAAATGTCGCTGGGGATAGTGGTAAATGTTGTAGTGAGTAGACTGTCAAAAATAACATAGTTAAACCTTTGCATGGTTATAGCCAAAATTTGGCCTTTGTGGTAACTTGGACACGAATGTAATGGGTGCTATTTAAGAGCTTTACCATGTAAACTAGTAACTACTAACAAAACCTACCGGAATGTTGTGACATTCACCACGTTGTGACATTCAGAATCCCTCAGTAGTTACTTAAACACTACTTCTTACATTCTAAATAGTGTATACATTAAGGGAGTAGTGTTTACTTAATCATGCGTGATCCTTGGTAGCTTCTCCTAACTCTATTGCTCTGTCATACTTGTGATGTATATGTAAGCATTTTTTAGATGCATGACGAATTACACGAAAACGCCATCTATAATATAAATAACTAGAGCAACACACGTGCAAGGTAGTATGAAGACTATTACACGGCCCATAGTCTAGATATATGCGCATTAAAAACACTTAAAAGGGATCATCCACATATGGGTAAGGTAGTATAAAGACTATTACCTATGGAATCATATCTACACAATCATGTCTCCCTCGATCTTACGATAATGGACTAAACATGCATACACATCAACAAGAAGCAATGAAGTTAAGTGCTACATACCAATTCACACACAATCATAAGCAAACACTTAAAAGATCTAGCCTAGCACGTTCAAGATAGAAGAAGCACAATTATATATCAAACAATATGACATATTAAAAGATAAGGGATAAAAGAGCTTCACTATTATGAATCAAACAATTAGGGATGGTATAGAAGGGTTAAGAAACCCTAAAATACTCCCGAAATCTGGTACAATTCGACCTCCCACGAATAAAACCCTAATCCTCTATGATAATGTATATTGAAAACGAAAAATTCTAGTTTGTATATATAGAATTCAGGCCGCGACGGCGTAAGTGATTTTCGGACGCCGTCTCCAAGCTAAGGTTTCTAGGGCTTCAATATTTGACGGCAGATCCAGACGATGTCAGGATTTTCCAAACGGCGTTCCACTTGAATCCAGACATGGTCTGAGCTTTTCCAGAAGGAGTCTCCAGAGCCTGGTCTTGAATTATCATCAATCTTCATGCCCGTTAGCTATCTTGTCCGGTTTCTTCTAAAATTGAGCCAAAGTCACGTGTATTTCCTCTAAATGTTTTCCAAGGGCTAAAAATGCAAAAAGGAACGATTAAGCACATATTCTTGATGTATTTGCATGATTATAGGGGTGAAATGACCCCGAAAAAGTGTATAAAATTACACCTCATCAAAGACTGAGATTGGGTCTACCAAGTCTTTGCTAAAAAGGAGTTCGACATGAAGGAGCTCGGGGAAGCAAAGAAGATTCTTGGTATGGAGATCATCAGGGATCAGAGTCGCAAGATTCTGAGGGTGTCACAATCCGGTTATGTTTCTAAGATTTTAAATAATTTTAGAATAGACAATGGGAAATCGGTTCAGATGCCATTAGGTGGCCACTTCAAGCTGTCGTTGAAGGATTGCCCGGTTAGGGATTCTGATGTTGAAAGGATGAGTAAGGTGCCGTATGCAAATGCGGTTAGGAGCTTAATGTACTTGATGGTGTGCATGATGCCAGACATAGCGTATGCGGTAAGTGTAGTTAGCAGATATTTGGCGAATCTAAGTAAAAAATCATTGGGAAGCAGTGAAGTGGATTTTGAAATATTTGCGGGGCACTGCAAACGTGGGATTGGTGTATGGGACATATCGTGGAAACCATGTAGACGTAACAGGTTATGTTGATTCAGACTATGCTAAGGATCCAGATAAAGGCAGGTCTATCACTGGTTACGCATTTTTAGTACAGGGATGTGTTGTAAGCTGGAAGGTAACGCTACAACACGTGGTGGCTCTTTCAACTACAGAGGCGGAGTATATGGCCTTTACGAAGGCTGTGAAGGAAGCTATTTGGCTAAGGGGACTCTTGAAAGAGTTGGGCGTAGAACTAAGCACTGTGGCAGTTAATTGTGACAATCAGGGCGCGATTCACTTATCGCGGAATTATGTTTTCATAAGAGGACTAAGCACATCAATATGCGCTATCACTTTATCAGATTAGGGTTATATTTTTGTGCACATGTTCTTTTCTTTTCTGTCGTGATATTGCTGCTGTTATTGTGTGTTTCTTCTTGTTTCGAAGTTTCGCTCTAGTAGCCGGGTTGTAGGCTGTAAATTACTACAACATTGATATTTTTACAAAAGAATAAACTAAAGCTAAAACTATGTAAAAAGACTCGTTGGTCGATGTAAATTTGAGCACTTTTTTTATTTATGGCTATAACGTAAAGCTAAGAAAGTGAAATTTCATTCCTCACAGATTCCCTATATCCCGACAGCCCAAAAAGAAGAAGCAACAATCTAGCTCCTCGTCACATCAATCCTCAGTAAATTTGAGCACTTTTTTTATTTATGGCTATAACGTAAAGCTAAATTATTAAAATGAGGCAAATCAGTAAGTAGACATGATGATAAAAAGCAAATTTGAGATAGCTAATATCTCTAACAAATGATATTTATTTACTAAATGATTAAATCAAAGTAGCAAACGTTAAAAATTATAGATTTTTAATGCCAAAAGTAATGCAAACTACGATGGTTCTATCCACGTAGCCACATGATTTAAAGATTTGAGCATGAAATGGTAAAGCGTAATACATGAGATAGTGTCAAAGTTCTCATATGAATACTGTCCTTGTTTTTTATTTGTTTCTTTTTCATGGTTGGCATTTTTTACTAGTAAGAACATAGTATATATGCAAAGTTAAGAAAATGCGAACTTATATTTAATTCAAAGTATATGTTTTAGTGAGATGCACACTATAAATTGTTGTCCCTATAAATAGAGATGTGGAGGATGCTATTATTCATTCTTCTTTCCTAATTGTAATCTTTATTAAGGTTTTAATAAAAATTGTGTTTGAGGGAATAACCGTGTGCGATATACTTGTCGGGTTCTATTGATAGTCTCTGTGTTTGCTACTTGTGCTCAATACAACTCCGCGTACATCTTTTCCTTGTGCTTTGACCTGAATGATCTGACATTTCCCCTTACATGATAACCCGTCCACCTAGCTTTATTTTTTCTTCCTTAGGAAGTAATCATTTAAACATAACTGATACTCAGCATCTTTTCCTTGTGCTGGAACCTCGAGCCAGGGACCACCTTGTTGACCAGACAGTGTACTTCAGTAATTTCCCTAGATTAGCTTTCATAGACTCATTCACTTTCTTCTTTTCAGCAACATTACCTCTACAATCCCATGACCAGGTACTCTCCCGGTTATCATAATGTGTGCCCCAAAAAACACCTTTTTACCAAGGTGTATCTTTTCCTGCTCCTTTACCAAGCCATCCGTGTTTGTCTTTTCTTCAAGTTGTTTGTCCTCCAACCTTCTTTGAGCCACTATAGCATGAGCGTTACTAACCTAAAAACCCTTAACTTTATGATCCCCTTAGCTCCAACAAGTTCCACCTCAAACCAAACACGTTTTTCAACCTGTACTCCATGGACTCCTATTTCAACACCCGGACCAAGTTGTTTAAACCCAACTTGTTTATGACCAAGTTGTTTGAACTCAACTTGTTTAGAACCAAGTTGCTTTAATCCAACTTGTTTTGGACCTCCATGCTTTTGTACACCAAAAGTCATCACTTTTGCTTCCAAAGTATACACACGGTTCTTTTTCTTGATCCCAGTCATCATAACCCGACAACCTTTGATCACCTTGATTCTACCCATCTGCATCTTCACAGTATAACCCTCTTTTTCAAGAGTACCCAATGAAATCAAACTTCTTCTTAACCTTGGACATACCTTCCAGTATAAAGCTTGATCTATCATGCAACTGTATCTTCATTTTCCTTGTCCCTTTGATAGTGCATGTCCTGTTATCACCTAACTGAACCGAACCACCACAACCAACCTTAAAGTCATACAAGAAATCGATCCTTCTGTGTCCATATGATAAGAACCCTCCTGAATACCATTATCATTCAGTCATCTGCAATCAGAAAATCCACAATCCTGATCAAGCGATACCTTTCTTGACGACCCACTTGACCTCTTCTTTGGACAATCTCTCTTCAGATGACTCTCAGAATGCCATATGAAGCACTACGAGTTTACCAGTTACAATCCCTTGATTAAACCGCGAACTTCCACCTGAAATGAGCTTACATGAATGGGATCTTACCCTGCCCTTTACATACAACCCGTCACCAGCTTCTTCCTTTGTGCCTTCAGTTCTTTTCTTCAACTCCCTTGAATTTTAAAGTCCGCCAAACGATCCTTCCTTGTCAAGGAACTCCCCTCCCATACAACAACGTCTCCACAAAGTTTTCATAAGACGATGACAACGACGTAAGTAACATAAGTGTCTGATCCTCATCCTCAATCTCGATATCAATGTTCGTCAAATCAAGTATCAACTTATTACACTCATCTATTATGATCACTCAGTTTCGTAGATGGACTCATATAGTATGTGTACAACTTCTTTTCAGATACAGTCTGTTTGCTAAGGACTTAGTCATATACAGACTAGTCAACTTTGTCCAAATTCCTGCAACAGTTGTTTCCTTGATAACTTCCCGTAAAACCCGGTCTCCCTAGCATAGATACAAGGTACTGTATGCCTTCTTCATCAAAGCAGCCTTTTCACCTGCTTTCATGTCCGCGGGTAATGTCTCTAATGCAGCATCACATCCCTGATGTACCATTAAAGCACACATCTTTATTTTTCATAACCCGAAGTCATTTTTCCCATCGAATTTCTCATATAAATCACGTAATAGAACTAGCCATTTCTCTTATAACCTTGTAAAAAACCTTGTCCATTTGTTTCTTTACAACTTCACCGACAAGCCAACACTAAGGCCATGTGCAATATTACCCTTTGTATGCTTAAAAAAAAAAAACCTTCTTGCGAATCAGGAATTAATTAGATGAACCCTAACCCTCGATCCCTAACAAGCAAACCTGATCCTTACTTGGAAACCCAAGCGAACCACACGACGAAACTTGGAACCTCAAGAAGCCCGTAACAACACAAACCTTCGTACTTATAGTCTTTTAAAAAAAACTATAACTGAAGTTAATTTAAAAATTAAAAAATCTTTACGATTGGTTCACATGCATATACACATGCATGTACAAAGAATATATTTTCTTTTGTAGGATTCACTTTCACGTTGAATATAAAATAAAGCAACCAATTAGATGCAACTTTCCTTATTTATCACGTACGTTGTTACTCTCGTCAAATACTACTGCTACGATGGACTGACGGAACCGAACCTCGAAACCTCGAACAACTTGATCTAGCACTCGATCTTCGGAGACCACGACTAATCGATGGCCCTTGATGCCACTTGTTGGACAATTACGACAACAAACCCGAAGTTCGATCGCGGAACGCTAGATCGCGAGTTGTATTGAGCACAAGTAGCAAACACGAGAGACTACAAAGAACCGACAAGTATATGCACACTGTATACTCTCAAACACCCCTTTATAAAAATCTAATAAAGCATACAATTTGAGGAAGAAGAATGAATAACTAGCATCTCCCTCATCTCTAGGGATGAGGAGGTAAAAAACTTTACTAAATCGAATAGGAAACTCATTGCCTTGCAAGGCAAGCTAAACAATATCTAGTTTTAGTCTAATCCTAATCTATATTACAACGTTAAGTTTGCTCCTAATATTCAACATAAATGTTTTATATGTGTATTAAAATATAAGATTCAAGTGAGGAAATTTAACTCAACTCATAAATTCAAGGACAACTCTCTTTCTTTTCAAATGAATTTTAGAAGTCATCAAGGAATCATGTATATGGCCTCATTTTATGTGGTCTCGAGTTTCGACCAATGTAAAATATATTTTTCTGTACTTACTAAAACTTGTTTTTATTTTGAGCTTCGATCACCTGAAGGATATAAAGTTATTATGCATCAATGTTTATGTTCTCTATGCACATCTACCTTTTCTTTTTATCTATTTATGTACAACGTCACAACAAGATTGGGATCTGCATATATATTTGTTTAGAATGATTAGTTTATTAGTATAATTAAGAGTAAATTGCAATTTTGGTCCCTGTGGTATGGCTAAATTGCAGATTTGGGACCTTAACTTTTGAAATTGCAGTGATGGTCCTTATTTTCAAGTTTGGGTTGCAGGTTTGGTCCTTTTGGATTGCATTTTTTGGTCCCTGTGGTTTGGCTGAATTGCAGGTTTGGTCCCGGCCCAAGGACCAAATTTGCAACAAAAACTTAAAAATAGAGACCATCACTGCAATTTCAAAAGTTAAAGTCCCAAACCTGCAATTTAACCATACCACAGGGACCAAAAATGCAATTAACTCTATAATTAATGTGAAAACTACAGTGTGTATTGGCAAAGATATTGTACTTACAAGACACAAGCTTAATTTATATGGTGAACTTTATTTTAGTCGGCAATTTTGGCGAGTTATTCAATTGCAAACAGCTGTTAATTAAGGAAGTTTGTCAAGCCAAGTTTCGTGTATTCAAACTACTAATTTCACAAGAAAATTCTAGCTATGAAATAGATATTTGAGCATTTGTTTTATTTAGAGTTAATTGCATTTTTGGTCCATGTGGTATGGTCAAATTGCAGGTTTGTGACTCTAACTTTTGAAATTGCAAAGATGGTTCTTATTTTTAAGTTTTCGTTGCAAATTTGGTCCTCGGGCCGGGACCAAACCTGCAATTTGGCCAAACCACAGAGACCAAAAATGCAACCCAAAAGGACTAAACCTGCAACCCAAACTTGAAAATAGGGACCATCACTGCAATTTCGAAAGTTAAGATCCCAAACCTGCAATTTGACCATACCACAAGGACAAAAAATGCAATTTACTCTTTTATTTACGGCTATAATTGAAAACGAAATTATTATAATGAGGCACATCAGTAAATAAACATGATGATAGGAAGCTAATGTGAGATAGCAAATCAAAGTAGCAAACGTAAAAAATTACAGATTTATAATGCCAAAGGTAAGAGCCTCAGGTGTCGTAACACGGTAACACTATTTTTTGGGTGCCACATCAGCACCACATCAGCATAACACCAACACCAACACCACTCCTCTAATCATAACACCAAATAACACCACTCGTCTCTTTATTTTCATAAAACCCCCTAAACAATTATTTCATTATTTTAACAAACTAACTATTTCATTCATAATTAAACATACAAATTACATTAGAAAAAACACATTACGAAATTAAAAAAAAATACATTACGAAATAAAAAAAACATTACGAAATTAAAAAAAACATTACGAAATAAAAAACATTACGAAAAAAAATACATTACGAAAAAAAAATACATTACGAAATTAAAAAAAAACTACTCGTCTTCGTCTCCGTCGTCCTCGTCACCCAAATCATTTTTCATTTTGTTTTTGATCAATTTTTTTGCTTCTTTATCCAATAGGCGTCGTCTTCGTCCAAATCCTTGGTGCTAGTAGCTAGAAACCTCTACTCCTCCAACCGCATTAGTGTGCGGTCTTTTTCGGCTTGAGCTTCGAAAGCCCTTTCGGCGGCTTCCCGTTTCAGACGAAGCTCCTGCTCCATTAGCTCCCCGAATTGGGCCGACGCGCTACTTCCACCGGTGCTCTCCGTTGCGTCGGATTTGCTTTTCTTGGCGGGCCGTTGTTTGCCGGGTGGACGTGGTCGTGCATCGTGACCGAATAGATCCTCCTGGCTATTGCCTTAATCCGATGCGCTTATTTTCAGATGGGTTGTGGAAGATTTCTTTTATTGTAATTCGTTGTGGTTTCGTTTCATTTCAGCCATGCATGGTTCTTCTTTTCAGATACGCTCTTCTTTCCATTGTTCGAATTGGTTGTCTATTATTCGGGAAGTTTCGGCCTTAAAACTTCAAGGTATAGACTTTCTATCTCATTCTAAGCGTCGTGTTGGTTCAGGTATGCAAACTCGCTTCTGGGAAGATCTTTGGTTAGGTGAGGTTCCTTTCAATGAGGCTTTTTCCAGGTTGTTACGCCCTGGAGAACAACAAAGATGTTCAGTTTGCGGTGTTAATGCCATGGCGAGTCGATAGCGCTTTTCGAACGCCATGTCAGGGGAGTGTGTGGAAACTCAGCAGCTCCGAAAACATTCAGATGTTGGTTAGGTCGAAGGATCTTTCTAATGTTGATGATAGGTGGGTTGGGACTTGAACGGGGGGAGGGTGGGAAACTTTTGTGTTAAAGATGCTCGTGACCTTGTGGACGAGGTTCTACTTTCAAAAGAGAATGTTGCTACGAGATGGATTAAGACAATTCCTATTAAGGTGAATGTTTTCGCGTGGAAACTCCACCTTGATCGCCTCCCCACTAGGTCTAACCTTCTCAAACGTGGTATTCAGGTGCAATCTTCTTTATGTCCGATATGTAATGTCTTGCAGGAAGATACATCCCATCTTTTCTTTTCCTGTGACGTGGCTATAGCTATTTCTCGGCTTATATGTCAATGGTGGAACGTTTCTTGGAGCCCTGTTGATTCTTATTCGGGCTGGTTGGAGTAGTTTAATTCTATTCGATTGGGCTTCAAGCTTAAAGGGATCCTAGAAGGCATTTTTTATGTGTCTTGGTGGTGCTTGTGGAATTTCCGTAACCAACTTCTTTTTGCTTCCAAGAAACCGCGCAAAGAGACTTTGTTCGATGATGTTGTTTCTCGTTCTTTCATTTGGAGTAAGTCTAGATGTAATCTAAAGTTTACTTGGGATTGTTGGCTTCAACATCCTTATTTGATTGCTTTGTAATTGTTCTAGCTCCTTGCTAGCTTTCTAATAAAAGTTGCCATTCAAAAAAAAAAGATCCTCCTGGCTAGCCCCGGGGACGTCTCCGGTTAAGTCAACTTGTTCCGGTGCGTCCCATTTCGGGTGGAATCTCAAAACGGCCCAAGCATCTTCTTGAGAAAACGCGACCCCTCTATGCTCGTCACGGTAAATACTTTGAGCCCGTTTCAAATAATCCACATCGTTTTTGCCACTTTTCCTTAAACTTTTGGCCCGTTTGTACGCGGCGTTGAACTTTTGGCAATTGGCATTCAACGTATGCCATTTACTAGTCAACATATCCTTCGTACGGTTTTGAAATTTTTTCGAATTGAACTCGTTCAAAACCCGATACCAAAACGTGTCATGCTTTTGTGACCTTCCGACATTATTATCTTCGGAAACGGCCACGTAACATGTTGCAAGCAATTCTTCTTCGACCGGTAGCCAACGGCCCGCTGCTACCGGCTCTTGGGGCTCGTCTTCAACATTTTTTCCCCTTCGGGCTTTAGTTTTCTTGCGACCGCCTTTTTTTGGCGAATCGACTTGTTGAGGTTGAGTGAGTGTTTGGGAAGATTCTGAGTGGAATGATGGTGGGTTTTGTTGTAGATTATCTAAATCACGGTTTAGGATTTGTGATTGTTGCCATCGGAAAAAAGCTTGTTGTTGTTCTTGTTGGTATTGTTGAAACTGTTCCGGCGTCATCGACCCGGTGAGGAGATTCATGAAACTGTTGTTGGGAAATTCAGACATTTTTTTTATTGCTAAAAAGATGTATGTTTGTATTTGAAGAGTGGTGAATTTGTATGTGATTTTGTATTTGGTAATGTGTTGTATATATAGTGAGTTGAGTGAGGGGGGTAAAATGAAATTTTTTTTAAAAAAAAAATCAGCCGTTTTAGGGGGTAAAATGAAAAAATTTTAATTTTTTTTTAATAAATACTAGCCGTTAGGGGCTAAAATGAAACATTTCAAAATTGGGGGGAAAGAGTAAAATTTAAATTCTAGCCGTTAGGGGGGTAAAATGAATTTTTTTTTTAAAACCACCCCAACGCGCGTTGGCCGGCCAACGCCGAGCCCAACGCCGTTTCGCCGTTGGGCAACGCGGTGGTGGGGTGTAGTAACGCCGGCCAACGCCGTTGCCGGCGTTACTACACCGAGTCCTCTAAGGTTTTGAACCTTTGTTAATCAACTTTATAGTTGTTACAAACTTTCGAGTACTTTTTATTTTATTGTATTCCATCATCATATCCTCTCACTCGGACAACCAGGATTTACATGCCCCGAGTCAAAAAATTACAATTTACTTTGTGTGTATAAGATATGTTATAAAGTCCTTTCAAAATGACCATTTGTATCCATGATTTTTTTTAAATTCTGTTTATATTATAAAACTGTGAAACAAAAGTGCGAAAAAAAATATATAAAGTTTAACAAGTCAAAAATAATAAACTGTCAAAAAGTATGAAACACAAACTGATAAAAAAATGTGTTATACCATAAACAGAGGTTCAAAACAAGGTAGAAGGTATAAAACATATGTATCTTATGTAAGTCGGGAGTAACAATAGTAGCACTCTTTGTGTATTTGTCTCATCTTAAAGAATTAATAATGGTTGTTTAATTTGTGATTAGTAATACTAATGTTAACACTTGAAACTAAAGGAAACAAGTAATTAACATATTATCTGTTTATGTTTTTTTATTATACAATTAGACACGAATAAACAATAATAGAGATTATAGTTTAGAAACAAACATTCGTTTTTATGGGCCGCGCTTAAGCATAGCCTAAAAAACTACCTAATTTGATATAAAACAATGCATGGTAGGCAAATACATCTTTGTTTTTCTGTTAGTTACTTTAATTTCAAGTATATTTGGTGGGAAATAGCACCTCATAACCTATTCCATACAATAAACATACAATTTTTTAAGCAAATATATCAATACACTATTATTACAAAACATTTAAAAGATAGTAACGACATAAACTTGCGCCACAAATCCTCCTAACGGACACTACCTCCTAATGATAAATGATATTTTAATTTGTAAGTACATGATTAATGTTGAGTGTCCATTTAGAGAATTTGTAAGCAAGTGTTTTAGAGAATACAAAACTACCACAGAAAATATGTAAGGATAATAATCCAATGTCTACACGACTATTCCACCCGATTTGATATTGTTTTACGATGATATTGTTTTACGATCTTTTTGTGGGTGTAAAGCTAGAGGTAGTTCAAAGTTAAGATGGGATAGTTGGATTCAACACCCATATTTGATTTTTTGTAATTGTCTAGCTTCTTCCTAGTGTTTCTAATAAAGTTGTCGTTCAAAAAAAAAAATTCCACCAGATTTGATAGGTGTAGTCATCCACACTCCACTAAAATTACCAAATAAAGTAACTGTTTTGTATCTAACTTTATGGCTTCAACAGTATCGTAAACGTTTTCGAAAATTAACATTTAATATCAACGTAGCTGGAACTTGTTTTGACGTGAACACATAAATGAACCATTTTGACCCAAAATGATAGAAATCAAAAGAATCAAAATCAAATTTAAAAAAATGAAGAAAAAACAGTTACTCCATCCGTCTCATAATTATAGTCCACCGACAAAAAACACGCAGTTTAAGAAAAACATCACTATTACAGCTATCTCTCTTACTTTTTGCACAATGACACTTTTACCCTTAACCAATTAATTTATAACTTCTTTAAAATTTGTAATAATAACATCAAGTAAGGGTGATATGGTAAACTTAATCTAAATTCCTTATCTATTTTTTGGAAGTGAACAATTAATTTAGAACAACCCAAAAAGGAAACACGGACTATAATTATGGGACGGAGGAGTAAGTAATAAAGGTTAGGTGTTTTCTATATGAAGATCGTTGACTTTCTGAAATGCAATCGTTTAAATTTTCTTTCTTTCACTTTGTAGTAATTAATCAAGCGTAAGCCCTACTAGTATATATTACAACAAAATGTGAATAAATCAACTGAGTCCAAAAATATGTAAATGAGGTGTTGGCTTTTCGTGAGGCTTGTAGCTTTGGTAATTTGGAGGATATGAGTGCTAGTGGGGTTAAATTTACTTGGAGTAACCGTCGAAGAGGCAATGCAAATGTTAAAAAAAAGACTTGACAGATTTTTAACAAACTCACATTGGTTTGATATGCACCCAAACGCATTATTTGAGAACTTAGCAAGAATTGCTTCTGATCATTCCCCAATAATTTGTCGTATATCTCTAATGGTGAAGAAAAAAACAAAATGTTCCGTTTTGAAAATATGTGGTTACGTGATGAGAATATCTACAATGTGGTTAGAGATGGTTGGGCGTATGGGTTGGCTGCTGGTATGCAACATGATCCGTGCAGTATTGTGAGTGAATGTGCTAAAAGGCTGTCCGATTGGAACAAAACGAACTTTGGTCATGTGCAATGGTCCATTAAATCTATACAAAAGACTTTTCAAATATTGCAAAGCCGTTTTGATGGGTCGACAGGTGATGAACAACGAGTCTTAAGAGAGCAAATTAAAGAGCTCCTCACACGTGAAGAGTTGATGTGGAAACAACGCAGTCGCGTTCAATGGCTACGTGAGGGTGACAAGAATACACGTGAAGGAATCGTCCTCTTCAACATTTGAAACAACTATATTTTCACCTTCTCCTAGTTCAAAAGATTCATCATTATAAAGCATATCAAGACAAACATCCGGTGGTTCTGGAGAAGGACGAGGAAATGATGGATTATCAAAATGAAACGACTCATACTTGGGAAGAGAGTAATTAGCATGAGTAGTGGTACTGCCACTTCTCGTCTCTTCCGAATGATCGCTAAAAGACTCGAATTCGGGTAAAGAATTTTTCGAAAAAGAAAGAGAAGTAACTGACGAATCACTATCCACGACGGGAATAGGATTGTCTTTCAAAGATTCGATATTAGTAATAAGACAACTTATTTTCAACAATCTCCCAAGAAGGATAACGTCTTGAATTTGAAGAATATCTTCTAAATCAAACTCTTTCTCTTCATTCACCTCTTCTAGGCTAACGTACTCGATATCCTCAAAATCATCGTCATCGCTCGAAGTATCATCATTTGAATCAAAATCGGCTTCAACAATTCTCGGTGGAATTGGAGCAATATGAGCAAGTTCACCGGCGATCTCCTCGAAAATAGGGTCAATCTTAGAAGAATTATCAATCGAAGTATCACGGTTAACCAAATATTCCACAAAATCGGACTCAACATTAATACGATCATTATCACAATTAGGCACATCACACGAATCGTCGGAAATACCCTCGAACTCACTTGGGATTGGGACAAGGTTCTCAACACTAGACTTTATTACTTCGTATGATTCCGTTGCTGGAATAGTGCTAAGAGGCTCATCCCCCATTATGAGAGAATTCTCGGACTCCTCGATCGGTAAGTCGGGTGTGATTGATGTAGAATATCGAGCAATAATATCTCCTGAAGGAATATAATCATCCTCGTCATCACAAGTAATAGAAAGCATGTAACGACAGGCAGCAGAATACTTTTCATCTTCGTAAGCTTTCTCCTTTTTTCGAACTTCACTTCCCCATATATTAAAATCTTGCTTAAGTTTTCGAATTCTAATCTCACAATCTCTCTCATATTCTTCATCAATCTCCTCTCCTCGAAATCTTTTATAACCCAAATCATTTATTATTCCCTTAATTTCTCTATCGACCAATTGCTGTTCATGCATCATTTCCTCGATACTCATATCCTCTATTTTCTTTCTTCCATCTCTTATTATCTCTTCAAATTTTTCTTCCAATTTATTAAGGATTTGTAGAATTCCTTGATGATCGACGGAATCTTGCGGGGGTTGTGGGTGGTCAAAACCGGAAGAATGAGAATTATAATACTCTTGGTTTATCGGCTGACATTGGTAATCAAAGTGTGGACCCCCGCAATAAGCACAAACAAGATATTGTTGTGGAAGAGTTTGTGAATCATATGGTGTATTACCCTCACCATTATGACAAGAATAATCCGAAAAGTGTGGAGGTGTGGTATAAAGATTAGGAGAATAATTGTTAGCACTTGAATAGGTACGACAATTGAAGCAATCTCCATTAACAAGGTTTGAACCACACCTCGCACAAGTCGAACACGGGCAATGCGGGAATTCGTTTGTCCTTCCGCATTGAAAACAAGGATAAAACCCGTATGTCGACATAATAAAGAATCAAAATATAGAAGGGTTGAGAAGTAGAATTATATGGATAAGAAGATAACGAAGGATATTTTTGGATTTTATATATTTTTTTAATTTTTATAATTTTTTTTTATTTATTTATTAAGGGCCTAAAATTCTAAGAATGGAAAAATAATCGAGAAAGAACTCAACCAAAAGATCTACTCACGTCACGGTAGCTCTCTAACCAACTAACTCACAAAGAAGAGCGGAGAAAAGGGAAAGAGCGAGGCTCTTTTAAAATAACCCTTGTCCCTTGAGGCGATCCGAAGACCCGGCCTGCCTACTCTCTTTAATGAATAAGCCAACTAGAGGTGAGCCGTACCTAGTGAATATCAAAAATGGGAGTGTTTTGATCTTTTGTTGCGATGATATTATGATAATACTCATTTTAGAGTATTATATTATTGTTGATTCTTTTTAAAGGAAATGTTTTTATATTTTGGATTTATTAGGGTTCGGGAACAAGAATCTTGTCGTCAAGACTCCCTATCGAACAACATTCTTTAGTGTATAATCTTCCACAAGTCGAGCATTCTTTAATCGTGTAACGGGGATTCAAACGATGAGACGCCATATAATTATCACAATATAGTAGGGTTAAAGAAAAGAATTAAATGGATAAGAAGAAAAAGAAGATTATTTTTGGTTTTTTCGATTCTTTAAACAACATATATATTATATATAAAATATATATAATATATATAATATATATATATATATATAAATAGTAATATATAGATATAATATATATTATATTTAACAAACAATGAATTGTAACGGTTACACGGAAGAAACTTAAACCAAATAATCAACTACTTCACGGTAGCTCTTGAAAATTGCTTTTCAAGGTGAGCCGTACTTCGTAGAGACACAAATGGCAAGTGTTAAATCTTTAGTTCGATATTGGTAACCAACAATTTAACCGTAATTTAATTATGATACACACCCTCCGTTGAGAGTATTATATTTTGGTATTTTTACCAGTTGGTGACTTTTATTTCTTAATTAAAAAGGAAGAATTTTTTTATTTTTTTATTTTTTTGATTTTTCTATTTTTTTTTTATCTTTTACTTATATTAAAAAGAAAAGTAAAATATTTTTTACTTTTTTATATTTTATGATTTTTATTTGGATTTTTTGATTATAAAACAAGAATAAACGACTTCGAGGGTGAAATGATACTACAAACCCAAATCAACAAACACAAAACTTAGGAATCTTAAACACTAATTCCCCGGCAACGGCGCCAAAAACTGATATAGTAGTTTTACAAACATATAAAATAATAGAACTTATAGAGAAATTAAAAGAATCCCCAAGTAACACCTTGAACAATTCCACTCACAAAGAATATATAGAATAACGTATATTTCCGGCAAATATGAATCACCCGGGTCCGTTTCCCCAACGACTAGTGAAATTGAGAACCTACTTTTTAGTTCGATAGTGATGTGAATGGAACAAAGATATTTTTTTATAAGCTATCACTACTAAATAAAAAGCAACAATTTTCAAAAATGTTAATTAAAGTGCGAAACATGACACTAAAACTAAATGCCAAAAAACCCTAAATACTACAAAAATAAACCTTAATTTTTCTTTTAAAATGTATTCTAATTGACTAAAAACGAAGTTTAAAAAAAACTAAAACAAAAACGGAGTTAAAACGAGAGTTAAAAATTGAAAATCGAGAACGGGAACGAAACCCGTTCTTTAAAAAAAATGAATTTTTGCAAAATAGACCCTACGAAAGTGAAACTAATTTTCCTACAAACTTTATGATAAAAGAAAATTTTAAAAAAAATAGTTTAGTTTTTTGGAATTATTATCTATTTTTTATGATTTTTTAAAGTTTTAAAAGAAAATAAAAGATTAAAAATACTAAACTTATAGAAAAAATTCAGAAAATAGCTTAAGCTATAAGAAACCTAGGAAAAATAAGCTCAAAATCGTAGCTTAACAAATAAGCCCCGAAATAAGCTTAACAACTTATTTGGCTTGTTAGGACAAAATGAGTATAAAGATTTAATGGAAGGAAAGAAGAACGAGAGTCTAATTGTAGAGCAAACTGGTAAAGAGTGTGTGTATTGTGTTGTGGTAAGGTTCGTGGGTTCGAGGCAGGCAACCCTCAACTTTTGGACTTATATTTTTTAAAACTTTATAGAAAAACAAAAATACAAAATTATAGAAGACGACACAAATAAGCTACTTTAATAATGAAACCTACACTGAAAACTTAAGTAATAAGCTCTTTAAAACAGCTTATCAACAGCTGTCAACATAAACAAGGGTTTTCCCTTACTTTACTTATAACTTATACTTGCAAAAAATCAAAATATATCTCAAACTTGAAAGCAAAGAATGATTTGCGAAAGCTTAAAAAGTGCATAGATCATTTATTGAAAGAAAATTGAGAAATAAAACACTAGAAGTCAAATCTGACATTTAAAAGAACAAAATTGGCTAACTACAAGAAATAAGCAAAAGTGCACAAAACAAATAAGCAAAAAAGCTCAATAAGTCTGAATTGGAACCTAAGCTATTGGATAACTTAAAAAAACAACGTGTTCACTCTATCTATTTAAGCAATAAAAATAGTTATCTTAAGCTAAAAACAAAATTTAAGAAACTAAGAGTCTATAACCTACTATTTTTGGCTTTTTATCTTTTATAGTAACTTTTGACAGCAACATTAAGCTAGGACAATAAGCTAGAAAATAAAATCTAAGTCTTAATCTCTATTAAGCTATAACTAAACTGTAAAATACTAAAAGGTAAGCTACTAGATCCTAACATTGCTAGCTTATATTGGGGCTTAAATCTCAGCAGTACTAACTTATGTTAGTACTGCTGGTGCAATTGGCAATACCACAAAAGTAAAAGTGCTGGCACCCTAGAGTATACTTACTTGGTCTTGACACACTCAAGAAGAGTGTGTAAACACAATTTAGTCACACACAAAGGCTAAAAGATTCATAAAACAAAAGTTAAAGCTATCTAAACGTAAACTTATAAATCGACCCTGGGCTAAATCCATGTAAAATAAGCCACACACCTCATCTTAACTTTGAGCTAATGCTCTAAAACTTCTAGAACCTTATTACTTTAAGAAATCGTCACATGCTTGAAGAAGAAAATCCACCACATACATTTGACTTCTGATAGTCAAACTAGCTTAAACCAAACACCCCTTTTAGGATTTCGACAGAATTGAAAAAGCTTCTAAAATTAAATTTAATGATTAAGAACTGAAAGTACCAAGATTATAATTTAGCTATAACAACTTATTTAAACATTATTTAACTACTGATTAAGCTAAGACTAAACTCGACGAACCAATACTACTATAACTTTTGGATTTTAAGTGAATTTTTATGACAAAAATGAAAACTCAAATATCTAGAAATATTATAAGCAAAACAGACTATAAAACTCAATAAAGAAACGCTAGAATAGAGGCAAATAAGATACTATTTAAGCAACTAGAGACACAAAATAAGCAAACCTCAAATATAAGCAGGCCATTAATCTACTATTTAAGACTAGAAATGAAATTTAAAAGGGAATTAAAAATGAAACTTACAAAGATCCTAGCTCAACAATGTCATGACTACTGTCTTAGAGCTTTGTCTAGCAATATCACCTAGCTTATTTATAAGCTAGGAGTGAAAATCCAACTTTGACCCTTCCTTTGATTGTCAAAAACATAATTCCCAAAAAAAAAGCCAAAGTCCCAAATAGCATTGGTAAGTAAATTTTAGCGTTTTAAAATAAAACGTATAATTAAGATCAGTTTAAGTCTCCACTTCAGCTTAAATACTGAAAGAGCATGAATGACTTAAATAAAAAGCATTAATGAAAGATCTTATAAAGGGAAAAAAGTAGCTTAATGAAAACTTAAGAACAAGGATTTATTAAAACTGAAATATGATTACAAAGCTTTTAAAACTGAAGATTACATGATACTTTAAAAGAGAAATTACATTTGAAAAAGTAAATAAGCTAACATTAAGCTAAAATAAACATAATATAACCTACTCCTATATATCTGATTGTGTTGAGAAGATAGGGGCTTTTATAGCCTGCCAGGAACCTTCTAGCTCTAAAATCAGTTAGACGCGCCCTCAATTCTCAACCCTTGATCAACTTCAATGATTGGGGAGTTAATCACATCCGTTGGATCACTAAATGACCGCTTCACATGCAAAACATTGCCAACGTGTGCAATCCATGTTGGAGGCTGCATTTGTTGCTTCTTATAGAGTAGATGAGTACAAATTCAATCACCATAGTCCATGTGCTTTCTTCAACCTTACGTGGCCTCTTGAGCTTGAGAGCCTAATGAAGACATCTTGATATGACTCATTTGACCCTTGCCATTGTACTTGAGACTCTTGAAATTTACTTCCACCCACGCAATTTCCAAAACCCCCTTAATTAACCAAAGATTGAAACCAATAATACGGTGTAATATTAATAATATGTTGTTCAGCGCCAATTTTTTCTTTTATATAACTGAAAGAGTTAAATTTCGGTTAGAATTTTGGAAAAGTTGCATTTTTTAGTCCTTGTGTTTGGAACCTCCAATTTTTCTAGTTATAAAAGGACTATGGAATATTCAATTTTTTGCCTTGTGGTTTATATTAAAGAAATGGGCTATGGGGGGGGGGTTTTGGGCTTTAAGGATCCGGGTGATTCCTATTTTTGGGTTTAGTGGACCATTTATGAATTTCGCTAAAAGTTGAGGGGGTGAAAGTGAAATAGTTGGGTCAAGATGACTTTATTGACCATGGTTTGACCACTTTGACTGAGGTTTTGAATTTTTCCTGGCTTTGCTTCCAGCTATAGTTCACTCCTGCCGTTCTACTGTGTCCATGCTTGCCCACTATTGACTGTTTTCTAGCAATTTTTGATATATCCATAACCTG
Organism: Tanacetum coccineum; assembly: GCA_026074375.1. Classification (NCBI taxonomy): domain Eukaryota; kingdom Viridiplantae; phylum Streptophyta; class Magnoliopsida; order Asterales; family Asteraceae; genus Tanacetum; species Tanacetum coccineum. The sequence goes on along the minus strand of BQNB010003698.1, from coordinate 56,942 downwards.
CATTACACAAAACGACAAACACAAGCATATTTTTGCCATTTTTGGTCTGTTTTGGGTTTATTTGGGTTATTTTAGGTATAAACGAATATGTGTATTCTATACTTATCACACCTCACGAAATAGGTAGATGAAACCACTCAAATCACTCAACTAATTTATGTGGTAACATGTAACTAATTCGCTCAATAGCTCGGACGAGAAAAAGTTCCCGTGAACGCGTATTCTATCATAATGCTTGGCAAGGAAACACCATCTCATCATCGCTAAATGCTATCGGAGTAAAAATTTAAAAAGGTAAATATAGGTATTTTGTATTAAAGACTTACTGTTGATCATATCTATCAAATCTTTCAACAAGAAGACCCATTCTAACAAGGCTGCTGAAGCACACATACATAGCCGTAACGACAGAATAGACATGTGTGTTCGATTACATCCCTATATTTCTGAATTTAACCATCTGCTTAGGATGAAGAAATGATATATGGTTAAAGAACCTTCTACATTCACCAAAAGTCCCAAACCAACAAGGTCATCTGAGACAATCATACTTTTGTGCCTTAATAACGTAATAGAACATGCAACGCTCGAATCACATCTATTTTCACTGAAAACCAGCGGCTAATCACAGTGAGAAGGAAGAAAATTGTTGTTATATAAAAATCAAGAAACAATAGATTAAGACAAAGATACAAGTTGCTAGATACTTATTCCCTTACCATACCATGATAAAGACACGGACTATTTACAGTACGTCTGATCATAGATCAATAAACAACAACCTAAGTTGGCGATTCCCAGTAACTTCAACATCCCATCAATCACCAAACTTTACATACTCTACAAGGTATTGTGGCGATATCTTCCACTATTTGTACAATACTCAAACAAAATCGTTGATTTTTTAGACGTATCAACGAATAATTGATCCTTCGTGTAATTCCTTTGGTAATGCTCTTTGCGAAACGATTTATCATCAAACTTTCTTTCTCTCTCTTTTTGTTGTATTTTTTTCTCATTTTTCTGATTTTTTTTGCAGTCTAACTATATACGAAACTCAAAGTAGTTTCACCATCTTCATGATCATAATAATTCTAATAATTTCCTTCGTATGTTCCTTTGGTTCTTCAGGATTCACCATTAATTATGATGTGTTAGTAAAATCACATGAGCTTTGACTACTAATATACATTCCCATTTGCAATGTGTAAATTTCCAACCGCACCAAAGATAGAAAATGACACAAGACTCGGGAAATATAAACTTTACACTTTAAGCAACTAGCAACTGTAAATTAAACTTAATCTAACAGGGTAGGTTAAGGTGTAAGGGTGTAACGAAATAAATAATTGTTGCAATTCCTAAAGGATTGGTTCTACGGGTTGTTTTCTGTTGGAAATCTTCACTCTAAAGAAGAAGTTGAAAAAGGGTTTAACTGGAGTTAAACTAACCTGTTTAGTTAGTTAATAAACAACTTGAAATGCGTTTAGGTGTATACTAAAAATTTACCAATGTAAACAAGTTACTCTATCTAAATCAATAGTAATCATTATTGAGGTCTCGAGTGATATACCAATATCCAAGGTTCTAAAGTCCACGTACAAATCACCTGCAACACTCATCATTTGTTGTAGAATTAAGTGTAAACTTTAAAACGATAGGCTAAATTCTCATAATATCAAACAAGGGTTTATTTTGTGCTGGGTTATATATCCATTAATTTTCACAAAAGTACGCTTGAACTATTTTGTAAATTTGAGTCATAAATTAAGCATAGTACTCATTCTAAAGTGAAAAATAGGACAACGAAAACAATCATACATACCACCCACCCCCCCCTTGTAGATTAAACAACGTCCTCGTGTACTAGATTAAAATTAGAAATTAATGTGAATTAAAAAGAAAAGAATGAGAAACACCCCTTGATATTTCTCGTAGATACTCCAATAAGCGTTTATGAGCAAGAATGTGTTTTGAAAAACCCGCTTAAATTTCAAGACTCCAACACTTCAAGATCTCCATATTTGTAAAGTCTACCACCAATATTTTTGTGATAATTCCATTAAAAACGAGGTCCGTGTTAAAAATGAGGAAAAACGTGTATTTCCTAACATGTACATATGGTTAATTTAAACTAAACCTAAACAAACTAAAATAAACGAGTTAGTCCTAGGTGGTAAACGTCATATCATTTAATGTAATACGTCGTATTCCATAACTAACAATAAATGTTTTTTAGTGCAATAAAAAGTAAAATTACTGATAACGTCCAGACAATCAATACGTCCGTATTGTATGGATGCATGATACCCCACCAAATAGTATGTCCGTGGAAGAACAGACTCGCTAAAATTAATAACAATCCGGGTATGTCTCCCGGGAAGCTCCATTTTGTTTTACAGCAAAGAGTTAGGTCATAAAAAAGTGTCTGATTAATGTGATGTTAGTTTTAGTCATTATTTTGTTTAGAATAAAGTAGTTTGAAATACGGTATATAAAGCTAAAAGGTAAAGAAATAGGCATAATTGCCAAAGAATAGTGACTAGAATTGCAACATTAGAAAAAAAAAGGAAGGAAAGCCTCCTTCCTAAGCTCCTATAAATATCCCCTTCTAATCATCATTAGAAGGGGATGCCTTGGAATAAAACTTTTTCCATTTTTCCCTCCATTTTAAACATTTGAAATTTTAAATACGTATGTCTTCCTCTACTATTCTCTCCAAGCTTCCATGGTTGATTATGTATGATTCAAGATAAACAAGACCTAACAAGTGGTACCATACGCCATTAGAGGATTAGAGTGATTCGATTTGTGAGCTAATACACGTCCGAGAACCCAAGAATGATATTCCAAGATTCGGTTTGAGATCTTTGATCTTTTAAGTGAAAATTGGCTGTTATTTTGAGTTTTTGGACGTAATCAAGTATTCTACTGGATTTGACGTGACGTAGTTTTGTGGAGTTTTCATTTTAGTACTATTCTACCATTCTCGGAAGTATTTCAGCATTCTCGAAAGTGATTTTGTATTCTCAGATCGTTTTTTTGATAGTTTTTGCTTATTACTCTTAGTTTCTCGATAGAAAAGTATTGTAATAGATATATACGCATTTTCAAAACAAAACTCGTCTTGTGGCAAAAGGATACAGGCAGGAAGAAGGCATTGATTTTGAAGAGTCATTTGCTCATGTTGCTCGTCTTGAGGCTGTTCGGATGTTTGTTGCTTTTGCTGCCCATAAGAATATTACTATCATTCAAATGGATGTCAAAACGGATTTTCTTAATGGACTTTTGAAAGAGGAAGTTTATGTCAGCCAACCTGAAGGGTTTATTGATCCAGAATTCCCAGATCACGTCTACAGGTTGAAAAAAGCTCTATACGGTTTTAAGCAAGCACCTCGTGCATGGTATGACAAATTATCTTCTTTTCTAATTGAACATGGGTTCACTAAAGGTATTATTGACCCGACTTTATTCACACGACGTCACGGGGGAGACATAATACTTGTTTATGTTGATGACATTATTTTTGGATCAACTGTAACACCCCCATTTTGATAATATAGCAGCGGAAGTTAATCTGGGGTATTACTTCATGAATCATAGACACAATCATAGAAAACGACTCAAAAGAGACGTTTTTAAAAGATACGTTATCATTCATTTAAAATCAGAGTTTTACAAAGGCAGGTCCCAAAACCTAGAAACATAAAATGTGAATGAAACAATTTTAGCCATCTTCAAGTCCCAAATGGGCCCCCCACTTTTTCCATGCCATAAGTTGCTCAGCACCTGGGATAAACAAGTATAAAAAAGGAGTCAACACAAAGGTTGAGTGAAAATTCATAGGATTGAAATGTAATAGTTGAACAAAGTTAATTTGATCAGTAATAAATTGCAACGAATACAATAATCATGATAAGCATATTATAGTACGCTAATCTCATGCAACACAAAATACTTGGTGTATATATATAACCCCGAAATTGATGTGATATATATTAAATATATATATAAATATAAATATATAAATATAAATGATAATGGCCCCATGGTGTAGGTAATGTGCCATATACCTATAATATTAAATATAGTGCGTTAGGTTACCTATGCCGGACTAACACAACGGGATCAACAATCCCGATAGATCTATCCACAATATTTAGCGTTCACTAAAAAGAGAAATCCGAATAGTAAATAAAGGTCATGATAGTTTGTTCTGTTGTCATAAAGGTCTATACAAACAAGCAATAATATACAGGAAAACATACAATAATAAAACACTTTATATCATGGTTTATTAGCAGGTATCGATTGTTATAAAGGCATTTCAATGATTGAAATGTGAGGTTATGAAAACTCATTAAGTCTTTTAAAGTAATCACAATAGTTATAAGAGGAAACGAGTATGTAAAAGAGTATTGTAAACAAGCATGTATCCCCCTCGCGGGTTTATTAAATATAAGAGATTTAAAAGTGAAGCTATGAACTCACCTTAATAGGGAAATCTTATAATGCAAAATAAATCAAGTGAAATGGCACGGTATGGTAGTAAGTTATCATTGAACATGGAAATTCAGTATATCAATTGAAAGAAAGCAGCTTCGTCACGTAACCTGGGATAATATGTCGAGTCTTAGTTTTATTGACAAATATTTATAATGTTTAATCATATTTGATTTATTAATTTATGGATATAGTGTATCACTGTTCGGGCAATCATAATTCAGAGGCCACGCAGTATTGTTTGAGGAGTCAGGGCACTTTAAATCGTAAACCCAGCAAACTCGTCAGAACAAATACCCAAATGGTACCCCTCACATGAATTTCCTTAGTAATGTGATACAATAGGATTTTAATATTTATAAAAATATATTATTTTATATTGAATGCTAAATTGACAGTATATACCCTTGATTTATAAACATTTGCAAAACTAGTCCTTTTATTATTTATCAAATAATCCCTTGACTTTATAATTGGCAAAACTTACCCTTGAAGTTATAACTTTATTAAAATAACATTTTCAGTCCTTTTAGTTATAAGTTTCATAAAGTTATGATATATACCCTTATGCATGAAAAACGTATCGTTTTTAGTCCAAAATCCATAATAATGATATTTTTCAATATGAAAAAGTAATTTGCAGGTTTTAAGCTTATTAATATACGCCTAAAATATGAAGGTGTAACGTAACGAAAGTTTAAAATAATGATTTTTTAAGCTAGAAATCAAAACGGGCCAAATTAGGGTTTCAAAATAAAAACGTGCGGGTTTTAAGCTTCAAGCTTTTAAGACATAATGAAATACTTATAATATTGTTATATAAGCTTATTAAAATAGATTATAACAACATTTTAGAAGTTTAGCTTATAGATTAAGAGAAAACATGAAATTAGGGTTTTATGAGCTCGGTTTGGATCAAAAAGGGAAAACGCATGGGTTTTTGAGTTCAAAGCTTTTAACAATAGATTATACATGATCATATGAACATTATAATGGTATGGTAATAAAATGTGAGCTTATAGAACCTGAATTGAGCATGTGGGTTCGAGAAGGGGTTAAAATAGGGAACTTTTAGCGTGGTTCGTGACGCCTATAATAACACTGCTGGTTCTTCATAGGCATGTTTTCCTTCACTTGTATTATGCTCTTGGGACTTCTTGAGACTTCTATTGATGTTCTTGATCAGGCCTTGGACTCCATTGATGGTTAAAAAGAAAGATTGAAGGTGTGATTTGAAATGGAAGGGTTTTAGCCGTATTTATAGGTGCGAATTCACCTTGGTGGCCAAGGAAACTTGGTGACCAAGTTTAGGACAGGTGGAGATGATTAGGACCAGCTAGGGGATGACATGGAAGGGCTAGGTAGTGAGTATGCAAGTCTAGAACTAGGTTTGATGTGTTGTTTGCTTTCTATGGTGCCGCGGCTATACTTGGTGCCCAAGGAGGTAATGTAGCTCCTTGGTGATGAAGTATATCATTTGAGGTGCTTGTAAGCTGCTTCTAGTTGAAGTAGGTAAGTTAGGGAGGTGTGTGGGTGCTTGGTTGGTTTTCAAAATAGGTAAAAAGGATGGAAAAGGAGTATTGGGTTCAAACTAGCTCGGGTTAGGATTTTTGGTTTAAATTTCATGTACATTGGAGTAATAAGGATAGATTATGAAATGTAAGGTTGTATATTAAGTATTTACAACTTAATTGATTAATGGTTTAGGTTTAAGATGGGTAAAAATGAAGAAATGGGTGACGGGTTGGAAACTAGCTCGGTTTTAGGGTTTTGGGTTTCGTTTTAGGTTTTAATGTTTTTTTTAAATATGTATGAGAGCTTATGAGTAGAGTAATTAAGGTTTTCATGTCACATATTGAGTGTAGTAGCTTCTACAAAAGGTGGTGTTAAATAAAACTATAATGACGAATGGGTGTAAAATGGCTATTTATTATTGGGATGTTATGCTAATGACTTATACATTTTGCTTTGATGTATAAGGACTTGTACTTTATTTTAGAGGGAATGAGTTATTCAAATAAAGATTCCAATTATACTTGTTCATGAGCTTTGATTGATTGTAATCATTTTGAATGTTTACTTTTACATCAAAATAGGGTTTTAAACGTCAACGTAAACGGTTAAAAAGCCTGCTTGATATAACGTTGCAAAAGGTACAGTAAATGATAATGTACTTTGTAAAAATGATATTAAGATATTGACTTGACATGTTATGATGTTTTCTTGACATATATGAAGATATGATTACCATAGGTAGGTTGCGTGAGCTTGTTAACTTTAGTTATGTAAACTATAATACGTAATGGAATAGAATGAAACGAAAATTTTATTACCGTGAAAAAGTAGTACTTAACATAGTAAGTAGATACTACATTGATGAAATACTGGAAAATTATGGGTTGTTATAGTCCCCTAACCTTACAGAAATCTTGTCCCGAGATTTAGCTGAATGCCGGAGTGATTATTATGATTTGTAAGAGAGTTTTTGCAATCATGTATGGATATAAATATAGAAAATGCACAAATGACTACTAGAGACTTTATAATAAATAAATACGAAAATGATTTATTTGTACAGAACGGATTGTAAAGACACTTATTTGGGACTAAATGCCATACTTAAGCCTACACATATTTATAATTATCCATTACAAACATAGGCGTTCCCATTCCTTGTAACAATAATTTACAAAATTTATAGTTCGGATGATTCATAATTTTCCTTAAATTCAATGAAGAAGTGTCCTAATTCATTTCAATAAGATGATTATAAATCATCCTACCTAAATATCGACACAAGATATGATATGAAAACAATGTCATGTATTGTTCTAGAATCATAAAGAATGATGAGGATAATAATGAGACGTCAATCGCTTTGATGTCTTAAAACAAGAATGTTAAACAGATAAATAATTTATGCTGATCATGTTCCATCAGCCGAGAATGCGATGAGATTACACGAGGAGGTATGTGTTTGAGTCGAAAATTTCCAACTACAGGGTTCATAGTCGAATATACAAAAGAACCAATGAGATTGATAACTATGTTAAGTTTTGATATTATCAAAATGAAGTCAAGAAGAAGTTAGGAAGGTCATCGTCTTGAAGAAGTTTTTAAGGATCTTTGATTCCTGGGACCTGAGGGTTATGGGCCCACTATGCTTCTGCTACACCACTCTGATTCCATTATAAATTGTTATTCGCAGGGGAAACTATAAGAAAAAAATTTTTTAAGATCATTAAGGATAGTCCGGGAGTGGCTGATGTGTTTGACCTAATTGGTGATTTTGATTCCTAATCTAAAGAAAGATGTAGATAATTGTAAAATGTGATTCGACAGGTGTCTTAGCGTCTTTAGGTGGTGAAATCTTCTCGGGAGGAAAGAAATGTCGGGAATCAAACATCAGTGGAGGTACAATAGCTGGTAGAGCAATAATAACTTGGGGTGGTGGAATGGCATCATATTCTTGTATGACCTTCATATACGGATCATCGTGAAAAGGTGAGATAGATAGTGAGGATAAAAGATCTTTAGTTAAATCATCTGAAGAGTCAAGAGAGATTTTCCGTAGTGACGTAATGGAATAGCTTGGTGGAGTCGGGATATAGTTTAAGATCATTATGTTAGTAAGAAAAAGCATCCACCACATCGTAAATAAATAAGTGCTAGAAAGGGTGTGGTAGAAAAAAGACATGATTGTACAACCCAATAATGACTAACATAAGTTATGTTAGAATAATAGATATAGTAGTTATGTATTTTTTACAACTATTTCGGAAAAAGTAGTGGCATCTTCACAATTCAGGGAATGTAAATGGCATTTGAGGACATTGATGGCAAAAGAAAAGTAGTTATAGTTAAGGTTTTACACTTGTTCTCTATAACCGTGAGCTCTGATACCACTGTAACACCCCCATTTTGGTAATATAGCAGCGGAAGTTAATCTGGGGTATTACTTCATGAATCATAGACAAAATCATAGAAAATGACTTAAAAGAATTCGTTTTTTAAAGATAAAACGTTATCAATCATTAAAATCAAGTTTTACAAAGCAGTTCCCTCGCTAAATCTAGAAACATAAAATGTGAATGATAACAAGTTTGAGCCATCATCAGTCCATGGCCACTCCATGCAAGTAATTGCTTCATCGCCTGGGATAAACATGCATAAAAAGGGTCAACACAAAGGTTGAGTGAAATTCATAGGCTTGAAATGTAATAGTTGAACACAAGTTAATTTGATGGTAATAATTGCAACGAATACAATTATCATGAAAAACAATATTATTACGTCTAAGCTCATGGCACACAAACTGACTTGTATGTATATATATATATATATATATAAAGATAATGGCCCCTGGTGTAGGTAATTGCCATATACCTATAATATTCAAATATAGCGTGTTTGGTTACCTATCCGGCTAACACAAATGGGATTCCGACAATCCCAATAGATCAATCAACAATATTTAACGTTCACTATAAGCCATAAAAACCAAGTCCGAAGTGTACTTAAATGGTCCATGATAGTGGGTCTGTTTAGGCAATAAGGGTCTTAGACAACAAGCAATAAAATATCAGTAAACATACAGATTAGAAAACACATGTATTCATGGTTCAATATAGGTAAACAATCACACGGGTTTATAAAGTATTTACATGATTGAAAATGTAGGTTATGAACTCATTAAGTCTTTGAAAAGTAATCACATTGTTATAAGATAAACGGGTATGTAAAAGAGTTTGTAAACAAGCATGTATCCCCCTCGCGGGTTTATAAAATATAAGAGATTTAAAAGTGAGACTATGAACTCACCTTAATAGGGAAATCTGATTAATGGCAAAAGTATATCAAGTGGAAATGCGTCGATATGGTAGTATGATGTTATCTACTTGAACGTGGAAATTCAGTATATCAATTGAAAGAAAGCAGCTTCGTCACGTAACCTAGGATAATATGTCGAGTCTTAGTTTGATTGACAAATCTTTATAATGTTTAATCATATTTGATTTATTAATTTATGGATATAGTGTATCACTGTTCGGGCAATCATAATTAAGAGGCCATGCAATATTGTTTGAGGAGTCAAGGCACTTTAAATCGTAAACCCAGCAAACTCATCAGAACAAATACCTAAATGATACCCCTCACATGAATTTCCCTAGTAATGTGATACAATAGGATTTTAATATTTATAAAAATATATTATTTTATATAGAATGCTAAATTGACAGTATATACCCTTGATTTATAAACATTTGCAAAACTAGTCCTTTTAGTATTTATCAAATAATCCCTTGACTTTATAACATGGCAAAACTTACCCTTGAAGTTATAACTTTATTAAAATGACATTTTCAGTCCTTTTAGTTATAAGTTTAAGAAAGTTATGATATATACCCTTATGCATGAAAAACGTATCGTTTTCAGTCCAAAATCCATAATAATGATATTTTTCAATATGAAAAGTAATTTTCCGGTTATAGCTTATTAATATAAGCTCAAATATGAAGGTTTAACGTAACAAAAGTTTAAAATAACGATTTGTTAAGCTAGAAATCAAAACGGGTCAAATTAGGGTTTCAAATTAAAAACGCGTGAGTTTTAAGCTTCAAGCTTTTAAGACATAATGAAATACTTATAATATTGTTATATAAGCTTATTAAAATAGATTATAACAACATTTTATAAGTTTAGCTTATAGATTAAGAGAAAACATGAAATTAGGGTTTCATAAGCTCGGTTTGGATCAAAAAGGGAAAACGCATAGGGTTTTGAGTTCAAAGCTTTTAACAATAGATTATACATGATCATATGAACATTAGACAGGTATAAAGGAAACAAAATGTTGACTTATTTAGAACCTGAATTTAGCATGTGGGTTTCTGAAAAGGGGTCGGAAATGGGGACTTTTAAGCTCGTGACGCCTAGAATAACAACTTCAGGAGGGCTTCAAGGCTTGTTTACTTCACTTGTATTGTACTGCTCTGGGACTTCTTGTATACTATCTCTTTAAGTTCTCGATCATGCCTCTGTACTCCATTTAGTTAATAAAGAAAGATGAAAGTGTGATTTGAAATGGAAGGGTTTTACCCCTATTTATAGGTGCGAATTCACGTTGGTGGCCAAAGAAACTTGGTGAACAAGTTTAGGATAGGTGGAGAAGATTAGGACCAGCTAGGGGATGACATGTAAGGGCTAGGTAGTGAGTATGCAAGTCTAGAACTAGGTTTGATGTGTTGTTCGCTTCCTATGGTGCCGCGACTATACTTGGTGCCCAAGGAGGTGATGTAGCTCCTTGGTGACCAAGTATATCATTTGAGGTGCTTGTAATAGAATAGAATGAAACATAATTTTATTATCATAAAAAAGTAGTACTTAACATAGTAAGTAGATATTACATTGATGAAATACTAGGAAATTATGGGTGTTTATATCAACAAATCTCAAATTTTCAAAACAACGTTTTGCAACACCTAATGAAAATAATTTTTAATGTCCCAATGATTGTGGTGAAACTACAAGTTCTTTTCTTGGACTTCTCAAGTTTATCAATCATCCCGTGGCATATTACATAAGTCAGGTCACCAAACGCGATAGAGAATGTTAAAGAAACAAGGGTCTGTATGAGAATGTCGTACTCATAGAGCACTACATTGGGTAACTGAGAAGGCTAGATGCGGATTTACAAGGCACTCCTACTGATCAAACGACTTATCATCGCATGATAGGAGGGTTTATGTATCTAACAGCCAGTCGCCCAGACATTGCTTTTGCTACTTTTGTATGTGCTCATTATCAAGCACGTCCTACAGTCAAACACCTTAAAGAGGTTAAACAGATCTTTCGGTACCTAAGACAGTCCTATAACATGGGACTATGGTATCCGAAGGATTCCGAATTTGACTCAATTACATATTTCAGATGCGGGGCTGCATGCAAGGATGTAAAGATGATTTGTAAAAGCACATTATGATGAATTGCAATTGTCTATGTGGAAAGCTTTTGAGTTGAAGTTCAAAGAAACCAAGATTGTACCGCGATGTCTACTACTGAGGCTGTAAATATCGGTGTTTCCTTGTCTGCCTATGTACAACATAGTCAATCTGGATAAGACTACACAACTAGTTGATTACATGGATACAAATACAACTATGGATACGAATGTATTTTGTGAAATCCAAAGAGTGGCCATTGCTTATCTTATGCAACAATACTATATATGCATTCTAAGACAAAACACATAGACATCGCTGTATACATTTTATTACGGAACATTTGAGAGGGTACTGGTTGGAACTTACTTTGTCAGGACAAATACCAACTTGCAGATCTATTTCTAAAAGCTCTTCAAAAGAATGCTTTGAGTATACCTAAGATTTTTTTTTTTTTATCAGCAAATTGGTATGAGGATTATGACTCCAACGATAGTTGAGAACAGCCAAGACAAAGTCATCTTCTTTGAAAAGATCGAAGCATGCAAAAAACATGTCATAATACTTTTTTAAAACAAAGTGAAAAAAAACTTGAAAACATACAAAAATACAAAAAAGTTTTTTTTTTTTATTATTTTCAAAAAACATAAATTAAAGTATCACATGATTAGATTCATGATTCCAAGTTTATATAAAAAGCTTTCAATTAAAAATACGGAATCATAATCTAAGGGGGAGTAATTGAATAACTTCATTCATATACATCATTTCTTAAATAAAATAAAAAACGGTGATCTCTCACACAACTCAAATGTGAGAAAAGGTGTATTTTCAAGGGAGTTTTTTTATGTTAATATCCAACCATATACATTACGGACTAATTTGTTTAGCTAATTTCATTCCAAGGGGGAGTCTTTGTAAACATTGGTTATTTTTGAAAACTCATCATTACTCTAGGGGGAGTTTTTGAAAATTAGAAAAACACAATTCGACGTAAATAAGTTATAATTGAAAAAAAGAAACTACATGTGCTTGTAAAAGTGAAATTTCCACAAAGTGTAGATTTGTTAATATAAAAGGGAACCAAGACATTTTAATTTTCAAGTTTTTATTCACCGAACCTTTACCAAGTTTGAGAAGGAAAAAGAATGGTTTTCGAAGCTCATTACAAAGCGTCATTACTTCTTTTTTATCTCAAACATAAGTTGTTAAGCATTTTGAATCAGATCTAACATGTTTTGACTTATCGAGTTTAAACTCGGATACATTTCATATATTACCTGAAGTTTGTGAATTTATTGAATTTGTTGTTATAATTTATAAGATCTATATACCGATAACAATGATTATGGGTGTGAAGTTAACTAAACCATAACTAAGAAAACGTTCAGACATATTAATTTGATGTAAAAATTGAAACTCGGAAAAGATTGAGGTTTATCGAGTTTGATTTGATGGTATTATTTTTGGTATTAAAAGACTTGAGTTTTAGTGTTTCAAACAGACAAAGGGTGTTCATTTTTAATCCTTTTTTCCAAAAATTTTCCCCAAAAATAAAAATTAAAATTCAACGTCTAAACTCAGTAAAAGTCACAAATGTCAAACTTAGTAAAAATCAAAATGTTAAATTCATAAAGGTCAAAAAGAAAGTCAAAACCAGGAACAATGTGTTTTTTTGGATAAAGTAAATGCTTTTGATGTTCATGCTGCGAGCCATGTTTGTGGGAACATAACGATCTATTACCATATGTGTCTTTTGGAACAACAAATAATTATACATCAGGAAACAGTTTTTTTTAATAAATTCTAAGATATGGGTCACATATGTCTATTCATAATTGTTTAAGTGGTCTAAGTCATATCCGGTTTTGAATATTTTCTGCAATGAACCGAATGAGGAGTGAGTGACTTATTGACCATTTAGTTATTGAATTAGATGTGTTTGTCTTCATTCATTATGATTCATGTTAAAAAATGAAACTGGAAAAGTTTTTATAACTTGAATCTAAAAATCCAAGTCTCAATTGTTTAAGTGGTCTAAGTCATGTCTGGTTTTGGCCATTTTCTGCAATGAACAGAATGAGAAGTGAGTGACTTAGTGACCAAACCAATTGTGGATTTGTGATTTCTATGATATCATTATAAAGAAAGTTTTTGTCAAAAAGATTTCTGGAAACGTTCTCAAAATCTGTTATTGTGTCAAAATGATACTCTTTCACAAAAATGGTTTTAAGAAGTTGTATGATTTCTTTTTCTTTTTTCACAAAAGAGTCTTGATTCAAAATCAAAAGAGACATCTTCATCATTCTTGAAAGAGTATCATGTCACAAATAATTTCTGGTGAGGATATTCTAAAAACAGAATGAGAGAGCTAAATCCATACACCGAAAAAGCAAAGACAAGAAGTGTGTTCAAAAAAGAATTGCAGAACACACAAAAAAGATAAATCAAAGAACAATTCGAATCAAGCGTATGGCATGAGCGAGAAAAAAGCAAGAACGACACATGGAAAGAAACTGAATCAAAACTATAGTTTCAAAAAGAATTGCCAAGATACATATAGCAAATAGACAGAGTGAAAAAAGAAAAAAAATGTCAAATGAATTATATTTATCTAACCTCGTTTCAATTTATTCATTCAGTACTCATCATGGTACAACAACAACATGCAAGCAGATGTTCAAGCACCAGACGAACTTGTCCTCGAAACAAACGATATTATCTAAGAGTATGCCAACAAGAAGCTTTGATCTTGAACAAGTGCAGAGGCCACCCAAAATCAAATTTCAAACGAATATCATCAAGAATCATCCTTTATACAGATTTCAGTATTGCTGCTTTTCCTGTTGTAACATGATACTTTATGGCACAGTTCTAGCATACTTTAAAGGAAGACGGATCAAAGTATATGCTCATGTTTATGCTTGACAAGAAAGTGCTTTCTCTTACACTGGATGACTTCAGGACAATCTTTCACTTACCACAAGCAAATGCCAACAATCATGATAGCTTTGTGCCACCACCATCATTTTTAGACATGGTTCCATTCTATAAACAACAATTATGCTTACAATGGAGATGGTGAAGAAATCATCAAGCCATTAAAACAACTGTCTCTGCAACCATGGCAAACGTTATGGAAGATATTTTCCAAATGCTTGACAATACGTATCACTGGATAGGATCAACCGCTGTTGCAGATAATGCAAATGATGTATTGCTTTATCGATAACATTCATGTGGATTAAGGCATGAAACTGACTGCCATTGGAAGGACTGTTACTATTGCTCTTCCATCATCAACATCTTCGATTCCTTATCAAGATTTACAAAATCATCAATAGTACATTCAAGACTTTATTTATCTATCATTTCAAGACCTGTCCGCGTGAGACATTTTAATCACAATCTGCAAAGATGAATGACATAAATGAAAAATATCTTTTAATTGATGGGAGACACAAAGTAAAGTTAGGCATGGCAAATTCATGATTGAGATTGATCACCTGAAGAGATGAAGCACACGTAAGCATTATAGATGGGAGCAAGGATGTGTGTTTGTGGTTAGATGTTCCTCTAGACACAGTCACCAAACACTAATCTACTCTAATGAACACAAGGACAACCTAGCGCCTAGTCCCTGTTAGTGGGGGGGTACTAAATGGATGCAAGCAGAGTCAGTGCTCCAAAACCGGTCCTACTTGTGATTCGTTTTGTCTTCTGAAAGGAGATTCTACACGTCAACTCACACCATATCCAGTGCCAACTGTTGATACAAAGCAGATGAATGATCTACAAACACATTTACAAGTAAGGCTTGCAAAGCTACAAAAGTCAAGAAGAGCAAGAAGCAAGAGAAAATGTTGGAACTATCCAACAATCACTTAGTATCTGAAGAGATTGAAAAGAATGATGGAATGATCAGAGAAAGGTTATTGATGATATTTACCCCCATATGGAATGATGAACCAAATATTCTTGGCACTAGTGTTTAGAAGCCAGAGTTGATAAGGAAAGTCCAGAGGTGGAGATCACTAATGATGAAGAGATGGAAATTACTAATGTTGTCATACCTGTCAATGTTAATAAAGAGGAGGAAGAAATAACTGATGAAGTACATGAATTAAAGAGAAGGGAAGAAAGGAAATTGTAATAGGATTGTCTTAGGAGTACACCATTCCCACACAAATACGAATCTCGTAGGATTCATACTGGATACATCGATCTTTGGATACTGAGAAACTCAAGAATTAAACGTTAACTGATACTAAGCAAGACACGAACCGCTCGACCTCACACCCTCTACCCTTTTATAGCAACACACACACACCTCTACTACCAACTCAACCTGGGGTTCTTTTTCCATATATTGTATTTATCAAAATCTAATTACTTAAATACATTTTACACCCATATTTATTACTTATAAGCTGTTTTTAGCTTATTACCACAGCTTATTCGATAAGCATGTGATAATCACCAGCTTATGTTTTTCTAGTATATTATTTTAAGCTATCTGCTGTATTTTTTTAAAGAAATTTATTATAAATAGGTTAGTATTTTTGGGTAAACATTTATTTTTACTGAAAAACTTTAAAAAAATCATAAAAAATGAGAAAATATAAATCAAATAAAATATATTTATTTTTTAGAATTTTCTTTATCGTAAAGTTTTCTAGTAAAATTAGTTTTTTGCTTTCATAGGTTTTTAATTTGGCAAAAATTTCTATTTTTAAAGAACGGGATTCGTTCCCATTCACATTTTTGTCTTTTAAGCTCAATTTTCAAAATCCGTTTTTGTCTAGTTTTCTTAAACTTTTCTTTTTAGTCAATTAGAGTTCTATTTAAAAAGAAAAAATCATTTTAGGTTTAATTTTGGAAATTTAGGGTTTTTAATTGCAATTTAAGGTTCCCGTTTTGCGTTTTTAGTTAAAGTTTAATTTCCCGTTATTTGTTTTCGTGCTTAATTGTTATCATTTGCTTATTATCTAATTTGTAAAAGTAGATAAATAAATCGAATCTTTTTGTTTTCCATTCAAATCATTGTCGCTAACGAAACAACAAACGTAGAGTTATCAATTTCACAAGATTGTATGGATAATGACCCCTGGAAACATAACATCTCGGTTAAATATAGTATTATATTATATAACTATGTAGTGAAGATTTCCCTTTTTTTAACTTGGCCTCACGTTAATTTGAGTAATTCTCTATCATATTATATTTATATTAGTGGTTGATTTTAACAAAATCAATTTTTGCGCCGATGCCAGGGGAATTGTGATTAAATTTCTTTCGTTGAAGTTTGTTGATCGAGATTTGTGAAGACCCTTTCATTTTCTAAGTTACATTTTTTTTTAGAAAGTAACAAAATAAAAAAGTAAAAAATACTTTTTCTTCTTCTTTATTTGGGTATAAGTAGAATTTTTAAAAACAAAAATACAAAAATATGTGCTCTTTTCAAATTTTCTATTTAATTTGTGAATTTAAAAAGTTTGGTAAAAGAACACCACAAATAATACCCTTCAATGAGGTATAATCCATAATAAGTTCCTACTCGAATTAAGATTTTAAAAACTTACTATGTTGTGTCCCTTACGAGATAACGGTCACCTTAAAAAAGTTTAAATTATATAATCGAGCTACTGTGAAGTAAGTTTGATTATTTTGTTCAAGTTGTCTTTCATCATTGTCCCGTTAAAATTTATTAGTGTGTGTGAAAAACTTTTGAAAAACCAAAATATTTTTTTTTGAAGTTTTTATATACATGCGCACAAGAACGATCTAAATTAAGCTCTAAAAATTCAAACGTCATAATTCAAGACGTCGGAGATGACAATTTCTAAACATAGACTAACCCGAGATTTGAACTATAGTTCACCAATGTGCAAAATGTACCATGGAAGAGCTACTCCGGCCACCCTACGAAAGGGTACGAAAGAAGCTGATATGTTTTTTGACAAGAAATCAATGCAGATCCTTAAGATAAGATGAATTTTGGCTTCAATTGGTTCAAGCTAACCCGTTTAAACGGTCGTGAGAATGAGAATCCTCATGCTCATATTAATAGTTATCAAAAAGAAATAGCTTCGACTTTACGATTTAGGAATGTGACTCAACCGATGTAGATTAAGCTTATTACGTTCCCTATTCCTCGACACGGGAGCCGCTTAAAACTTGTATAAGAAGAACCACCAATTCAAATCTTTTGCTTTTGGGAGGATCTCATTACCAAGATCGTTAACCAATTTTTCCCTCCTTCGAAAACACTCCACTTAAAGAAATGAAATTTATTGTTTACACAAAAATTTGAGGTGAATTTTAGTGAAGCTTAGGGAATCATTTATAGGAGTTGACTTAAGCATGTCCCCAAACACGGATTTACGGAGTTAACTCAAGTTGATACCTTTTACCATTTTAAAAACGAGAATGAACAAGACTCCTTAATGTCTTGCGGCGAAATCTTTTAAGTAGAAGACCGACTAGCAGAACGCTTTTAACACATAATTGAGAATAATATCAACAAGTTCGATATTCCACGCTAATAGACATCAAATGCATCTAGGAATGAATGTTTACTTCTAGTAAAACGGAATGAGAGGATCGAATAAGGCTTGCGTATTAACTTTTGACCCTTAGGTCAGATTGTGCGTATTCTAAGAAAGATTGTCACTCACGCAGCTCCAGTTAAGGATGGTTGAGGATCTTAGTGTTACTTGTGGTGGTGCCGCATAAGAACTGGATCGTGGAAATACGATTGTTTCCGTCTCCGAAAACAAACAGGCTAGTGTTTGTGCGACGCAAAACGCGGTACTGTACAATCAAGTTTAACCCTCCAAACCGTGTTAGTAATCAATGCACCACCAGGTCTGTTTGCTCACGGTGGCAAAACAATGGACAGAATATAGGTTTTAATTAGAATCATTTTAAGGGAAATAATCTTAATTGCGGAAATAAATTATACATGGAAAATCAAGTTTTCAAGCTCAAAATTAAATCATGGCTCCAAATTTTCAAAACTAAAGGATTTCATAACAACCTTTTCAAGTGCCTAATTAATCATAGAACAACAAGAGCATTTCAAATGATTTATCAGATACAAGAGGTAATAATAGAATCAGATTTACGGAACTTGCAAAATCAAATCACTCGTTGAAAGGAGACCTTAAGAATGAAATTCAAAACACGATAAAATCTTAACAAGCGTCATGATGAATCAACAAACCACTTTAAATAATTTGCAAAACATGATTTGTGGATTGTTTCAAAACCAAGCCTCAACTGTCGGGAACCGTCTTTCCGAGTTAACACAATCCTCAAACCTAAAGGTTGAAGATGTAAGTACTATCACCTAACTCGAAGTGTTGCCGCTTACGAGGGGACCCACGATTCCTACTAAACCATCTCCTAAAAAGGTAGTGAAACGAGAAACCGAGGAGACAACGAATGAAGAGCAAACAAATTTCTAAGGAAATAGTACCGCTCAATCCCACCTCTGGTTTATCCCCATTTGCTATTCTAGAACCGATTGTTCTAAAGACTTTGCCCTAAAAACCACTCCCATCCTGAATCCAAAATTCCGAAGATCTACCTAGCAAATATTCCATATCCTTCAGACGTGATATCAAAATTCCCTTTACAGAAGCTTCGAATGGCAAATAGGAGAAAGATCGTTCTTAAATCATTCAAGATTTCGCTTCGATATTAGTTTTCGCCGGATGCTATACATTTGATGCCAAGATTTTGCTCGTACGTATAAAAATGTTTGCTCATGATAAAAGAAAAGTCTGCTTGAGTTAGCTAAGTGAACCGTTGAACAGAGAATTAGCTTGCGATGCTTCTCAAAAAGCTTCCGAAAAGCTTAGAGATCCCGACAAGTTACTTATTCCCTGTATTTATCGGGATGGAATGTATGCCACGCCTGGGCCGATCTGCCGCAAAGCATAATCTTTCCTTCTTTCTTCTCATGGAAAAAGCTCTCCCCTGCCAGGGAACTTACACCAACTCGGAGGACATTAGAGTTAGCAACCGAATCAATTACTTATCCTAAAGGACTCGCTAGAAGATGTTTTTATCAAATTGGAAAAATTTGCATTTTCTACTGACATTGTTGTGTTGTTTGATGATCGAAGCCGATCCTACGAGTACCATCTCATAACTGGGGATATCCTTTTGAGGACCGGTCGTGGCTTAATTGATTTTAGTTGAGAAGAAATAACCCTTCGGGTTGATAACATAGCTGTCACTTTTAATCTATCAAACCACGAGATACTCCTCTACAAATGACAAGTCGGTAAACCGAATTGACATCATTGATGCAGTTGTGAGGAATATGCCCGAATTTTCTAGGATTTCACTAATTCACGGGAGGCAATCCTACTCTTTCGGACGTCTGAGCCGTTTACTTCGAATTTATTCTTGGAAGAAAATCGAAGCTTATCTTAAGGATGATTCGATTTTCACAAGAAATTTATCCATACGATATGCAGATCCGGAGGAAGATAGTTTGTTTAATATCGAAAATTGATTAAATAAGGGACCCGTTTCAACTTCCTCTGATGGACCTAGTAAACAAAGTAAAACGACTGAGGAAAAATCTTTATTAGAAGAGCCTCCGGAATAAGAGTTAAAAGATTACCGTTCCCACTTAGAATATGCTTTCTTTGGAAGAAAACGACAAGTTAATTGATATTGCAAAAGGTTTAAAAAGGAGTAAAAAGAGTGCTCTCCTTAAGGGTGCGCAGAAAACTCATAAAAAGGGCCATTGGGCTTGGAAAATCACCGACATCAAGGGTATCAACCCTCGTTTTTGTACACACAAAATATTGATGGAGGATTATTACAAACCTATGGTTCAAAGTCAAAGACGGGTTAACCTAAAAATCATGAAGTAATCAAATGAAGGTCCTAAAACTTCTTGATCCAAGAATGATTATCCAATCTACTGCCAGCCACATGGTTTAAGGTCCAGTGCATTCTG
Source organism: Tanacetum coccineum (assembly GCA_026074375.1). Taxonomy (NCBI): domain Eukaryota; kingdom Viridiplantae; phylum Streptophyta; class Magnoliopsida; order Asterales; family Asteraceae; genus Tanacetum; species Tanacetum coccineum. The sequence goes on along the minus strand of BQNB010003698.1, from coordinate 36,518 downwards.
TGGTTCCCAAGAAAGGTTGGACTAACCGTGTTTGCTATGAGAGAAGTCGAATAATTCTGACAACGTATAGTTGACCCACCCGGGTAAGGAGAGTTCGTATCGACAAATCAGGAAAATAAATGAAGACTACCTTCAAAAGATCATTTTCCATGGGCCAGTTCATATTGATCAAAAATGATAGAAAAGATTAGCCGCGAATGTATTTCTATTGTTTTCTACGATGGATATTTTCATGTATTTCCAAATACCAAATAGATTCCCAAGACTAGGAGAAAAGATGGTTTCTCAGGTTATTTTCAAATACCAATCGATCCGAAAGATCAGGAAAAGACCACATTCACCTGCCCATACGGAACGTTTGCTTATCGCCGCATGCCTTTTGGCTTATGCAATGCACCAGGCACGTTCCAGAGGTGTATGATGGCTATTTTCCATGATATGATTGAAAAGACAATGGAAGTTTTCATGGATGACTTTTCAGTTTTCGGAAATTCTTTTTCTACGTGCCTTTCCAATTTAGAAAAGATGCTTAAACGGTGTGAAGACACTAACTTAGCTCTAAATTGGGAAAAAAGCCATTTTATGGTGAAAGAAGGCATCGTACTTGGACACAAAATTTCAAAGAAAGGAATAGAAGTTGACAAAGCCAAAATAGATGTCATTGCTAAGTTACCTCACCCAACTACCGTCAAGGGTATTAGGAGTTTTCTCGGACATGCAGGTTTTTACCGTAGATTTATCAAGGACTTTTCAAAGATTTCTCGACCAATGACACATCTCCTTGAGAAAAACACTCCTTTTATTTTCTCAGAGGAATGCATTCAAGCTTTTCAGACCTTAAAGAAGAAATTAACCGAAGCTCCAATTCTAATTGCTCCTGACTGGGACCAACCCTTTGAGCTTATATGCGATGCTAGCGACTATGTCATAGGTGTGGTTCTGGGGCAACGAATTAAGAAGCACTTTAGGCCGATACATTATGCAAGCAAAATGATGACCAAGGCAGAATCAAACTACACCACAACAGAAAAGGAAATGTTGGCTGTGGTGTACGCTTTCAAAAAATTCCGGTCATACCTCATCATGAATAAAAGCATAGTGTATACGGACCATTCCGCCCTTAAGTACCTATTTGCCAAAAAAGATGCCAAAGCAAGATTGCTAAGGTGGGTTCTCCTCCTTCAGGAATTCGATTTCAAAGTCGTTGACACGAAAGGAGCTGAAAACCTCGCGGCAGATCATTTATCTAGACTTGAGAATCCTCATAAGGATGTGTTAGAAAACAAGAACATTAATGAACATTTTCCTTTAGAAACTCTTGGAGTTATTTCTAGTAAAAGTACCCCATGGTTTGCTGACTATGCAAATTTCCATGCGGGGAATTTTATCATCAAAGGAATGTCAACTCAACAAAAGAGGAAGTTTTTTAAGGATGTCAAACATTATTTCTGGGACGATCCCTATCTTTTTCGAACTTGTGCGGATCAAATCATTCGACGGTGTGTGCATGGGCAAGAAGCTATTGATATTCTCAAAGCTTGTCATGAAGGACCCACCGGGGGCCATCATAGTGCCAATCTCACCGCTCGGAAAGTATTTGATGCCGGTTTCTATTGGCCCACAATCTACAAAGATGCCCATGAGTTAGTCAAAAACTGTGACTCATGCCAGCGTCAGGGAAAAATTTCACAACGAGATGAGATGCCACAAAATTCCATCCAAGTGTGTGAAATCTTTGATGTCTGGGGCATAGACTTTATGGGACCATTTCCATCTTCAAGAGGAAATAAATACATCCTCGTAGCTGTTGATTATCTTTCAAAATGGGTCGAAGCCAAGGCGCTCCCCACAAATGATGCTAGAGTTGTAGTTAAGTTTTTGAAATCTCTGTTTGCCCGATTTGGAACACCAAGAGCTATTATAAGCGATCGTGGGACCCATTTCTGTAATGACAAATTTGCTAAAGTAATGTCTAAGTATGGGGTCACTCATCGTCTAGCTACCGCTTATCACCCTCAAACGAGTGGTCAAGTGGAGGTGTCAAATCGCGGTTTGAAACGTATTTTAGAAAGGACGGTTGGAGAAAACCGTGCCTCATGGTCAGACAAATTAGACGATGCTTTGTGGGCATTTCGTACTGCTTTCAAGACACCAATTGGTTGTACGCCTTACAAGCTTGTTTATGGAAAGTCTTGTCATTTGCCAATCGAGTTAGAACATAGAGCATACTGGGCTTTAAAACATGCTAACTTCGATCTTAAAACCGCGGGTGATCACCGGAAGCTTCAGCTAAATGAACTTAATGAGCTTCGTGATCAAGCTTATGAGAATTCTTTGATTTATAAAGAGAAGACGAAGAAGCTTCACGACTCAAAGATCAAAAACCGCATTTTCAATGTTGGTGATCGAGTTTTACTCTTCAACTCTCGTCTAAAGATATTCTCAGGAAAGCTTAAAACTCGTTGGTCAGGACCTTTTACCATCACCAAAGTTTTTCCATACGGAACCATTGAGTTATCTCAACCTGATGGTCCAAACTTTAAGGTGAATGGTCTTCGTGTGAAGCATTACTTCGGAGGGGACTTACCACCCACGGTAGTCCAGGATCTCCACACTCTCCCTAAGGACGAATGAATTCAGGGATCAAGTCAAGCTAAGTGACTCGGTTACCAAAAACAAAGCGCTTCGTGGGAGGCACCCCATGCTTATCCATTTTCTATTTTTCTTTCTAGCTTCTAATGTGTTGTGAGGAGGCTTGTACTCTTCCGTTCTTTGTGTTTGTTGTTTGTACTTGTGATTGTTTGCAGGATTGATCCCAAATTTTCTGAAGACTCTTGTGTTCGGTGTTTTGTCCCGGTCCACTTGAGCTTCCTATCCTTTGCTTGCCATTAGTTTGGGGAAATCCGATATCCTAAAGATTATTATCGACTAACATCTATCTTTTAGCACACTTAATAAACGGCTAAAGATTTTTGTGATACTTTCTTCATATTTGAGTTATGCATTAGACTTTTTGAATTCTAGTATGGGGTTTTTAAGTCTTAGGCTAGGAAACATTGAGGACAATGTTTGATTTTAGTATGGGGTAGTATATCTTCGATATGATCTTGCCTACTTTTACCCGTTGTTCTCACGTACCCCGTTTTCCCACCAAAATTTTCAAAAATATGAAAAAAATTTAAAAAATTTCAAAAATAAAATAAGCGACCGTTACCATGATAAAGACACAACTATTTACAACGTCTTGACCATAGATCAAAAACAACAACCTAAGTTGGCGTTCCCGTAACGGTCAACTTCCTAATCTTCCAAAAACATTACATACTCTACAAGGCAAGTGGCGATATCTTCCACTTTGTACAATACTCTACATCATTGATTTTTAGACATATCAACGAATAATTGATCCTTCGTGTAATTCCTTCGGTAATTGCGAAACAATTATCTTTAAACTTTCTTTCTCTTTTTGTATTTTTCTCATTTTTTTAATTTTTTTTCTAACTAAACTTTAAATCTCAGTGTAGTTTTACCATCTTTACGATTATAATAATTTCGGATAATTCCTTTGGAAGTTCCTTCGTCTTCGGATTCACCAATAATTGTGATGGTAGTAAAATCACATGAGCTTTGACTACTAATATACATTTCCATTTGCAATGTGCAAATTTCCAACCGCACCAAAGATAGAAAATGACACAAGACTTCAGGAAATACAAACTTTACACTTTAAGCAACTAGCAACTGTAAATTAAACTTAATCTAACTGGGTAGGTTAAGGTGTAAGGGTGTAATGAAACAAATAGTTGGTGTAAATCCTAAAGGATTGGCTCTACGGGTTGTTCTAATGGATTATTACTCTAAAGATGAGAGTGGAAAGGGTTTAAACGGGAGGTTAACTAACCGGTGTAGTTAGTTAATAATCAACATGTAAAGGCGATTTGGGTGTAATCCTAAAATTTACCAATTTAAACAAGTTACTCCATCTAAATCCATAGTACTTATTATTGTGGTCTCGAGTGATATACCAAGCCAAGTTCTAAAGTCTACAACATCACCGACACACTCAGATTTTGTGGAATTTGGGTAAACATTTGGAATGGGAAAGGTTAAATCCTCATAATATTCTAACAAGGGTTATTGTGTGCGGGTTATGTATCAAGTAATTTCACAAAAGTATGTTTGAATTTTTTTTAAATTTGAGCATAATTTAAGCTTTTTATTGTGAGAAATAGGACAAGTAAACATTCTAATTCCATCCCCCCACTTGAATTATACAACGTCCTCGTTATATATATAAAACATTAAATACGGGAATTAAAAAGAATTAGAATGAGAAACTCCCCTGATGTTTGCTCGGTAGATTCTCCATGTTGCGTTTTTGAGCAAGATTGTGTGCTGAAAAAGCGTCTGAATCCTAGCACGAACAGCACACACATAGAATTCTAGAAAATATGCATTCCACCAACTTCGTCGATATTTCTTTCTCGAGGTCCTGTATAAAATATAAGAAGAACAAGTGCATTCCTATCTTGGTACCTACGGTTAATTTAAACTAAACTAAATGATATGTGTGAAAACACATATCCGTTTTATATCAAAAATGACCCTAAAAAAGACAAAATTGTGCTTAAAATGCTTGAATACTGCTTGTTTTGTCTTTGTGATTGTGTAGGTGCGGATATTGCAAAAATCTCAAGAAAACGGGTAAAACTGGACAAACACGGACACGGGAACGGAAGAGCACATAAAGAGCCGGGAGAATGTTATCAAAAGTCAACAGTGGTCAACTCAAGTCAACCTTCAGTCAAACATGGTCAACACAAAAAGACAAAATCTAAAAAAATTACCAAACCAGTCCCTCATAATTAACCAAATTACAAAAACAATCCTTAAAGCCCTAACGGTGTTAACTTTCTATTAATAGAAGTTAACACCCGTTAATTTTTTTATAACAAATCCAACACTAAACCAAGCCAGGCCCAATCCCACAACACCGGCCCAAAATCCTTATATAAGTCCAAGTATAACCCGGGTAAAGAAAAATACTTTTATAAAAGTAAAAAAACACGGGAATGTCTGTTTATACTATTCACCATCGTCCCCGTTTACCCCAATGTCAAAATCAAAGGGCAAGTGAAAATTAACTATGTGGCCACGCAATTCGAAGGTTAAGGAATACTATGGCAGGGTTAAAACGTCATCAAACGCATCTTATTGGTCAAGCCCATCAAGTGAGGATCGTGGATAATGAAGGAAACACAAGAGGAAGGGATTTTTACACTCAAGTCACTCACAAAAGAAGCACACTAGCTGTCACATCACGGATTGCCACGCTGGCAATCCATGTGAGCTAGATGTGATCCAACGGTCTATGATCATGATCCAATCATTGCTAATAATTGAAGGCTAGGATTTAAAGGAGCGTGTGTAGAGACCTCAGACCTGGAAGTTTCTCCTGGACCCTATAAATAGCAAGCCACTCCTCAAAATCTTCATCTTCTTTTCCTGCAAATTTTTAGTTTAATAAGCTCTTTTGTAATTTTTAGTTAAAAATGTAATTTTCTTTTAAGCTTTTGTAATGTGTTTTTCCAAAGCATTGTAATCTCTCTTAGTTATTAATAAAATCAAAACTTAAAGTTTTATAAGCTATTTTCTCTTATAAGCTCTTAATCCTCTTCAAATGTTATGTTATTATTTCATAAGCTCACAACAAGCTCTCATAAGCTCTTACAAGTCTCTAAGCTTGTAATTGAGCTATAATAAGCTTTAACATACTTAAACTCTAAAACCAGCTTAAGTACCTTTGCTTAATTGGACTTGGAGCTTTTGGATGATGAACTAGAAAGGGAAGAGTTCATAGGACTTATACTGGCTTATTAACAATAAGCCAGAGCTTGTAGATTGCTCATTTGAGCTTATTAATGCCTTTGTTTAGCTAAGGCAGAGGTAAATTCTCTTTAAAATTCAAGTTACTTAGCTTAAATATTGCATTTGGTTAATTTCAGCTTATTAGTTGCTTATTTGTGCTTATTAATGTGTTATTATGTTTATTAGACTTATTTGATTATCTGTTTTTGAATTTATTAGTTCAGATCATAGCTTTTCATGTTTAGTCTTATAAAAGTCATAAAAAAACCAAAAAAAATAGTAGTTTAGCTTAGAGCTTATTAAATTGGCTTATTTTCTGCTTAGGATTGCTCATTAGGTTGGTATTAAGCTGTTCTATATCTGGTCTTAAAGTTGTCATCATTAGTTTGCAAATTCATAAGCTTAAATGGATTTGCTAAGAAATAAGGGAGTGTTTGGATCAGCAGTACTAACCTCAAGTTAGTACTGCTTGAGTCCCTTTAATCCTAGATTTTTGATTTAAATCTATCAAATAAGTTTATCATTGTAGGATTTAGAGACTTAGTTGGTCTAATTCAGTTTTAATATAAGATAGCTAGTTATTTTTAAGAATCTGTTAGAATTAAGGAAGTAGAATAATCATTTCAAGCTTAGATCAGTTTTAGCTTTTACATTCTCTTAATTTGCATATAGACTTGTGATTTAAGAGTGTTAAAATGAGTTCTATAGGTCTGCATCATTAGAATTAAAGTTTGGGTTCAAAAACTTGTCAACTGCATTAGCAGTTTTAATGGACTTACTGTCATTTTTGAGCTTAAGTTTCAGTAGGGTAAAATAGGATATAGCTTTTAATTTTCAATTTTTTAAGTAGCTTAGAGATCATAGTTTACAAGTTTGCATTTAGTTTTTGAAAAGTAGATTGTTAAGTGATCTGTTTTAAGCTGGCAAATAAGCCATTTGTCTTTTGATTTCCAAAACAAAACTCAGCAAGAGCTGAGCTATCTGTCTGTTTTGTTGAGCTTTTTCAATAAGCTCAAGTTGACCAAAGTCTTTTCAAAAAAGCATTTTTATAGAGCATTTTAGTCAGACTTTAAGAAAAGTTAAGTCTCAAGTTTTAAAGTGCTTATTTGATTACTCAAAATTAAGCTCAAAATGGCCCTTAAGGTCTGTTTGGTTGTAGAGTGTGCATAAGTACTTATTGTGCTTTTTCAGCTTTTGGCTTGTGTTTTTGTGCTTATTTCTTTTTATTTCAGCTCATTAGGTTAGTGTTAGCTTATTAATAGCTTATTTAGTAATCTAGTTAGCTCATTTTGATTTTTAAGCTTTTTAGTTTAAGTAAAATTCCAAAAACATAGCTAAGTAGTATCTGTTAGGTTTTCTGTTATTTTTTTAGCTTATTTAGGAACTTTTATAATAAGTTGCATTCATTAAAAATGCTTATTTTTAGGAGCTTTACAACTTTGCTTTTTTAAGTTTTTCAAAAAAATAAAAAAGGGGAAAGTGGAAGTCGGGGGTGAGCAAGATTCGAACCCCCGACCTCAAACACCCTCAACCCTTTATAACACCACAAACACCACTCACTACCACTGCGCCCTTGGGTCTTATTCGTTATACATTCACACAATTTATTCTTTATACTCATTTTAGCCTTATAAGCTTAATAAGCTGTTATAGCTTATTTCGCAGCTTATTCAATAAGCTATGATCTCAAGCTTATTTTTCCTAGGTTTTAATTAGTATAAGCTATTTTTTGTAATTTTTCTAGAATTTTTATAGTTCGTTTAGTATTTTTAAACATTTATTTTCATTAAAAACTTTAAAAAATCATAAAAAATAGAAAAATAATCAAAAAAATATAAATCTTTTTTAGAAAATTTTCTTTTATCATAAAGTTCATAGGAAAATTAGTTTTGCTTTCGTAGGTTCTAATTTGCAAAATTTCGATTTTTAAAGAACGGGATTCGTTCCCGTTCTCGTTTTTCGTGTTTTAACGCTCATTTCAACTCCGTTTTTGTTCTAGTTTTCTTTAAACTTACTTTTTAGTCAAATAGAGTCCATTTAAAAAGAAAAAAATAAGTTAGGTTTAATTTTAGAAATTTAGGGTTTTTAATCTCCGTTTAGGGATCCTGTTTTGCGTTTTTAGTTAAATTTTGGTTTCCCGTTATTTGTCTTCATGCTTAATTGTTAGAATTTGTTAATTTTAATTTTTAAAAGTAGATAATCAAATCAATCTTTGTTTCTAATTCAAATCTTTGTCCGAGCATCAAACGTGGTTTCAATTTCATAAATCGTTGGGGAAACGACCCGGGGAATCATATTTCCCGGCTAATTTACGTATTGTATTATATATATTTGTGAAGATTTTCCTTTGTACCTTTGTCCTCAAGGGTAAATTGGTAATTTTCCATCATATTATATATTTTATATTTTACGTATATAGAATTGCTACATCAGATGTGATGGAGAAATTGATGATATGCTGAGGATTAAGTTGCGTAAACTGAATCCAATGAGGAAATATTCACCTATGTGGCATGGATAAGAGCTTTTAACATTAAAGAACCAATTTATGCGAAGCTTTGTCATGAGTTTCATTCAATTTATGAATTTGATGAAGTTTGTGCTGACGATGAATTGCAAACCAAGAAAATAATCAAGTTTAGACTTGGCGGACGTGCTCACAATTTAACTTTGTTGGAGTTTTCTCGTAGATTAGGATTGTATCATGCTAATGAGCTTAAGGAGGATGGATTTGATGTATATTTTCAAGGAGGCTTACGTAGTGATAAGAATTTTAACGCTCAAGAGTATTGGTTGAGCATTAGTAGAGAGGAGAATTTAGGTTTGTCAAGGAGTCATACCGCTACTATCAGGAACCTAATTTTGAGGGTGATTCACAAAATGATCACCTATGGCTTGTGTCAAAGGACTACTGGGTATGACAAGATACAAAAGAATGATTTGTGGCTATTGAGAATTAAAATAAAAAAATAGTTTAAATTTTCTTTTTCTACTTTGTGCTGGCGCACTCGTTATAATCCCGAAACCGTAACCGTCAACATCAAGCCCAATCCGGCTGTTGTACATACCATTTTCATTTAGAAGAAAAACCCTTTTGTTAATCCCCTAGTTCGAATGGATGATAAACGACTAGGCACAATTGTCCAAGCTCCCAACCGGAGGGGTACAAGGATGCAATTGTAATTACTGAAATCATGCTAAAATTTTTTTTTTTTTTTGGGAGTTTAAAGCGAACGGAAGAGCACGCAAAGAGCCGGGAGAAAGCTATCAAAAGTCAAAAGTGGTCAACTCAAGTCAACCTAAGTAAAAAAAATCAAAAATATAAAAAATTGTCCATAATAAAAAATAAAATAAACAAAGTTAGTAAAAGAACACCAACAAATAATACCTTCAATTGAGGTATTATCCATTAGTAAGTTCCCAACTCGAATCAAAGATTTAAAAACTTACCATTTGTGTCATTTACGAAATACGGCTCACCGTAAAAAGTAAAATTTTCCTCCTTCAAAAACAACAAATCTTCGGAACAAAATCACGAGATTTCAACAAAGATTTGACGAATCGTTTTTTGAGGCTTGGGATCGATTTAATGACCTTCTTCGAGCATGCCCACATCACGGATTTTCAGAATTACATCAATTAGATACATTTTACAATGCTTTGAATGCTAATGATCAAGATTCGTTGAATTCTGCTGCGGGTGGAAACTTTTTGGATAAGATGCCTCGTGAATGCTTGAGAATTATCAAGAGTAATTCCAAGGTTCGTAATTCACGAAACAAGGCAGTCGTTGCTAAAGTGAGTTCGAATTCATCTACCCCCGAAATTTCACCAGATGTTGTTGCTCTTACAACCAAAGTTTCTGAACTTAAGAATATGATGAAGACTATGCTTATCGACAAACAAAAAGCCCAAGCTCCCGCACCCGTAAAAGCGGTCGAGCAGAGTTGTGTAACTTGTGGAGGTGCTCATTCTTATAGAAATTGTCCAGCCACCGATGACAACGTTTATCGAGACAACATTCAAGAGTACGTTTCACAAGATGCTGCAGCCAATTTTAATCAAGGAAACACCAATTCTAGACCTCCGATGGTTGCAAACCAAATCCGACCTCTTGGTTTTCCTCCGATTCAAAACAATCAAAACCGTTTCAATCAAAATCAAGGAAATAATTTCAACCAAAATCGAGGAACCAATTTCAATCAAAACTGTGGAAGTAACTTCAATCAAGGACAAGTTTACCAACCTCTAACTAATCAACCACCAGTTTATCAAGCTCTTCCTCAACAAATGCAACAATAGACACCTCTAAATGTGTCGTTTGAAAAATAATCTCGTTGATTTCCTTGAAATTGATATAACATTTGTCCCATAATTGCATCACCATGAAAAATTTGAATGTATAGACTCCAACGCACTTCAAGTAAGCCAAGTATCTATATCACCTGAGAAAAACATGCTTAAAACGGTCAACATAAAGTTGGTGATTTCATAGGTTAGTTTAAATATGAATGTATTTGTCCACTGTGTCATCACAGTACCATGTAAAAATCCCAAAGGTTTATAAAGAATGCACGACACATTTTATGTCACCAAAAGTACCAATCTTATCCCAAAGATTTATAAAGAATGCATGACCAATTTAATGTCACCAAAAGGTTTCAAGTATGTATTGCCACTTTATTTAAGGCACAGTAAATATCCATGTGAGTATAAAACAATGTTTACGATTACTCTAAGCTCATGAAACCGATGCTCTAATATACAGTAAGAGTTCATATGTAAGTGTTGTGGTCCCTGTAGGCCCAACCAATCGTAATCCGACATGTTATAACGTTCGTTTGCCCAGTGATAGCGAATCACCCGAACGGGGATTGTCAATCCCGAATAGATCTATTTTATAACATTCGCGTAGACAACATATTATAACGTTCGTTTGCCCAGTGATATTTAATCACCCGAACGGGGATCACACCCGAATAGATCTATTTCATAACATTCGCGCTCACCCTCCAAATGATTTACAGTTCATGAAGCTGTGACGTAGACTTTGTAGACTTGTATGTACCCATCACATGTGTCCCCTCCAAGAACACCCAGGCATTTATTTAAAGAATATGTACTCCCGTTATCGGTGTCCCCTCCAAGAACACCCGGGCAGTAATGTAAAGAATATGTACTCGCATTACAGGTGTCCCCTCCAAGAACACCCGGGCAGTAATGTAAAGACTTGTCGGTTCTCTTGTTAACCCAAACGCACCCTATTCGAATATAACAAATCCAAACGCACTCTTGGCTGTTTTATAATAAACCCAACGCACCCTTTTCTTGGTGGCTTTAGTAAAAACCAACGCACCTTAGTCTATGTAAAACGAAACCAAACGCACGCTTATGGTGTTTTATGCTAAACCTAACCGCACCCTACTCGGTTGATATACAAACCAACATACTCTATGTTGTGCAAATCAGGAACCCAACTGGCAGTACCACTATTCATTCCGATGCTCTTCCCCCTAGTTCTTCTCCGGTAAAGACTAGTGATAATATTGTGGAGTTTGCCGATGAACTCACTCTTCTGGATTCATTTCCACCAGGTAATGATGATTCAATTCTTAAAGAGGATGTTCAAAAAGAAAATTTTCAAGTTTATTCAAACCCTTTTTTCAAATTTGATGATAACTTCAACTCTAGCAACGTAAATCCTCTCTTTAACGAGATGGTGGAACATGTTGTGAACTAGAACTCCAACGTTTCAAATTCTAATAAGCCAGTGTTACTCAACACACCTTTGTCCTATAAGGCTGAGTTTTTCGATCTGGGAGTCGATATTGATGAGATCGATGCTTTTCTAGCCATGAAAGTTTCTTCTAAGTTTAAGGACGGTTATTATGATTCGGAAGGAGATGTAATTTTTCTTGAGAATCTGCTTAGTGATGATACGACCCATAATCTCTCTCCCAAAGTGATTTTTAATCATGAACCAAAACAAAATGAATCCATCCATAATTCGTCGATTACTTTTTCTCCAAAGAATGATCCTCTCCACCATGAGTTCGTCGGAGAAATCATTACAAATCCTTCAAGAATTCCTAGAGAACATGAGGAATATCTTAGTCTTATGACATTGCTTTGTGAGATTTTAACTTCCCGGTCACCGGAAAATTTTCATGCTAATCCAAGTTCAATTATCACATCTTTTATCCCCGTTGAGGATAGTGACCCCGTTCAAGAAGAGATCGATATATTCCTCGTTTCGGATGATTTAATTCCACCAGGGTGTTGAGAACGATGATTTCGAAGATGAAGATAATTCTACTTTCCTTCCCGAAAATGAGTCATCTATCCTTAAACCATCATCTCCTCGTCCTCCGCCAGAACCACCGGATGTTTGCTTAAATTTTAAGCCCGATACAGCCATGAAGTATGATTTTAACCAAGGAGAAATTGTTTTATCCCTAAATGTTGAAGATGTCAATTCCTTCACATTTGTCATTTGGAATTTTCTCCCATTTTTTACCTACCCCGAGGATTCTCCTTTTATTCTCTCTTTCGGGAGTGAGGATCTCGTTTTTGACCCCAGCATCTTTGTTTTTTCATTTTTCTTATCTAGAGCCGGTGGTGTTTTCAATGGAAGATTCTTATTCCAAGTGTTTCTTTCCCTAAGGACGAATGAATTCAGGGATCGAGTCAAGCTATGTGACTCGGTTACCAAAAACAAAGCGTTTCGTGGGAGGCACCCCATGCTTATCCATTTTCTTTCTTATTTCTAATGTGTTGTGAGGAGGCTTGTACTCTTCCGTTCTTAGTGTTTGTTGTTTGTACGTGTGATTGTTTGCAGGATTGGACCCCAACTTTTTGAAAGACTCTCGTGTTCGTTGTTTTGTCCCGGTCCACTCGAGCTTCCTAGCCTTTGCTTGCCATTAGTTTAGGGAAATCCGATATCCTAAAGATTATTATCAACTAACATTTATCTTTTAGCACACTTGATAAACAGCTAAAGATTTTTGTGATACTTTCTTCATGTTTTAGTTATGCATTCGACCTTTTTGAGTTCTAGTATGGGGTTTTTAAGTCTTAGGCTAGGAAACAATGAGGACAATGTTTGATTCTAGTATGGGGTAGTATATCTTCGATATGATCTTACCTACTTTTGCCTGTTGTTCTCACGTACCCCGTTTTCCCACCAAATTTTCAAAAATATGAAAAATTTTAAAATTTTCAAAAATAAAATAAGTGTTTTTGTCACAATTTTGACTTTCTTGCTGGGTAAGAATAAGAGTAAATTTTGACCCGATCGAGCGTGTTGAGCTCTAGCTTGTTCCTTAACCTTTTAGGCTAAGCGTTCGCGATTTTTGCGAAGAACGAAAAATGATAGAGTTAAGTATGAGTAGGATGCTAAACAAGGATTATTTGGAAATCTTAAGAGCTCATGTATGTAACTTGTTGCTTTTTCTCCCATAAGCTCTTAATCGGATTAATATACGTGCTGTTTTTGGAGATTAAACTTAAATCAACAATTTTTATGTAATATATAGCAAAAATTTTAGTCTTAGTTCAAATTTATACTTGAATTTTTCAAAAAGAAGTCTTATATATATATAAAAAATGAAAAAAAATATATTTGATGATAAATGATGATAAAATAAATATAATAATAAAAGTTGTGGGCTGATAAAAGTTTACTACCTCTTGCCGGCTCATAACCGATGTGGTAGTCTTCTAAAGAAAGCCCATAGTAAGAATAATAAAAATCCGAGACTGATAAAAGTTTGTTGCATCTTGCCGGCTCATAACCGATGTTGCAGCCTTCTAAAAGGTCGAGGGTTACAATTGCATAAATGTCTAAATAGTTAAATTAAATTAATAAATTGACTTCTTTTTGTTAAATTTAAATATGCTTTTGCACTTTGACTATTCTATTTTATAAGCTATGAATATCCGGGAAACTTGAGAGTTTTTGAAACTTAAAGTTCGTAAGTCCCGATACTAGTCTCTGTGAGGTGTCAAAAGCCTGGTCACTTAGCCGTAAGGTTGGGATGTGCCGAGACGAAAGTCACTACATGAGATGATCTCGCCTTTAAACTCATTATTTTAAGGTGGAACGTAAAGCATATTATGTTGCAAAAAGTTGATCCATGGTTGAAATTCAAGATAGCACACTCACTTAAGATATAATAAATGTCGGGAGTAAAAAGTTCACAAGTTGCAAATATTAGTAGTGTTAGCATCTTAACTGATATTTAGCTGTGATTTCGTTTTTCTATGATCCCTAACAGTTATGGAAATAACGAAAGTCGAAATAATCTCAGTTATATTATAAAAAAATAAAATAAATAAATAAATAAATAAAAAATGAAAAAAAAGAGTTTTAGAAAAATGGGAAAATATGGTGTTTTATAACTTGTGACCTTGAGACTCTTCCCACAAAAGACTTTACTACTTCTTAAATGATTAGTTTGGGGAGGTTTTGAGGTATTTGGTTATAAAGCATGTAATATTGCGCGATGACACGCAATCGTTTAGTTTGGGGAATTTTGATATGTGTGAAAACACATATCCTTTTTACATCAAAAATAACCCTTAAAATACCAAAACTGTGCATAAAATGCTTGTATATTGCTTGTTTTGTCTTTGTGATTGTGCATGTGCGGATATTGCAAAAATCTCAAGAAAACGGTTAAAACCGGGCAAACACGAACACGGGAACGGAAGAGCACACAAAGAGCCAGGAGAATGCTATATAAAAGGTCAATGGTCAACTCAAGTCAACCTTCAGTCAAACATGGTCAACACTAAATGACAAAAAATCCTAAAAATACCAAACCAGTCCCTCAAAGTTAGCCAAATTACAAAAACAATCCTTAAAGCCTTAACGGTGTTAACTCTTATAACTAAAAGAGTTAACACCCGTTACTCCCTTTATAACTATAACCAAGCCCGAAACCATAAACCCTAGCCCAATTCCCTTTTAAATTTAGCTAAGGCCCAAACATTTATCCAAAAGCCCAGGTCAACTTGCCCATTCCCTCAGTCAAACGCACCCTTAATAGTAAAAAGAGAGCGGGAAAATAAGTTGTTACTGTTCATCATCTTCAAGCTTTTACCATGGGTCAAATCAAAGGGCAAATGATAATTAACAACGTGGCAAGCTAATTCAAGGGATAAGGTACACCTTGGCAGAGTTTATACGTCACCAAGCACTCTTATTGGTGGAGACCCACAAAGGGAATGCCACGTTGGATGCTAAGTAACACTCAAGGATGGGATTTTTACACTTGAAGTACACTCAGAAGAAGCACAACCTGTCACAATCACGGATTGCCACGCTGGCAATCCGTGTGAGCTAAATCTAATCCAACGGCTCTAAGGAAGCATCCAATGATTAGAGGAATGAAGGGCAGGGATTGAGAGGAGCGTGTAACTGATTTTGGAGCCTAGAAGTTTCTCCTGGTGGCTATAAAAGGACTCCCTCACTCACACATGGGATATCTTTTTCATATAATTTTTCTTAGTTAATTAGCTTATGTAGTTTTTCATTTAAAATGTAATTTCATTTTTAAGCTCTTGTAACTTCAATTTTCAAGTCTTGTAAACTGCTTTTATCATTAATAAAATCATAAGTTTAGTTTTTATAAGCCGTTTTTACTATTAAGCTCTTATTGTCTTAAATGATATTGTTACTGTTTCATAAGCTCACAATAAACTCATACAAGCTCTTACAAGTCTCTAAGCTTGTAATTGAGCTCTAATAAGCCTTAATCTACTCAAACCTTAAAATCAGCTTTAAGTACCCTTACTTATGATTATTGGAGCTTTTGGATGATGAACTTACAAAGGAAGAGTTCATTGGACTTTACTAGCTTATCATTGATAAGCTAGAGCTGTTGATAAGCTCTTAGAGCCTTTTATGCCTTTGTTTAGCTAAGGCCTTGGTAAGTTCTCTTTTAATTTCAAGTAATTTAGCTTAAATCTTGCATCTGCTAATTTTCAGCTTAATACTTGCTTATTTGTGCTTTTATCTATCCTAGTATGCTCATTAGTTATGTTTGATCATCTGTTTTCAGTTTATGAAGCTTAGATCTAGTCTTGTTTAATTTGTCTTAAAAATCATTAAAAAATCCAAAATATAGTAATTTAGCTTATAGCTTATTAAACTGTCTATTAGTTTGCTTAGGTTTGCTATTTAGGTTTGTCATAAGCTGTTTTATATCTGGTTGGTGAGAATTGATCATTAAATCTCTTACTCATAAGCTAAAATGAACTTCTATGAAATTAAGGGGGTGTTTGGCATAGCAGTACTAACTACAAGTTAGTACTGCTAGAGGCCTTTTGGCTTTTAATTTGTGGATTTAATCTCTGATTGTAGTTTGTTTAAGTAAGTTTAATAAGCTAGGTTCAGTTTAATTGAGTTTTCATAGGTTAGATTTATATATGATTCAATCTGTCAAGTCTAAAGTGCATCTTAAGCTTAAATCATTTCTAGTAATTGTAATAGTTTTAATTGCTTTTAGTTTTAAGTTTTACATATGTTAGAATTGGAATTTTAGGTCTGCATTTGTAGGAGTTTGAGTGTAGTTCATTAGCATTTGTCAAGTGCATCAGCAGCATAAGCTGCAAACTGTCCTTTTCATAATCAAAATTCAGTAGGTAAATCTAGTAATTAGGATTTGATTTTTGGTTTTTAAGTAGATTAGAGGTGATAGTTTATCTGTTTAAAAATAGATTTCATTAAAAAGCTCTTTTAGTCAATTGTTTTTAAGCTCAAAGTTGAGCTTTTGTTCATTTAAGTTTTCAAGACCAAAAGTCAGTTTTCATTACTTGATAAGTCTGTTTTTCACAAGTCTTTTTCTATAAGCTCTAGTTTTCAAAATTTCTTTCAAAAAGCATTTTCTTAAAGCCTTTAAGCCAAAGTTTCATAAAAAGCAAACCTCATGTCTTCAAGTGCTTGTTTGAGTGCTTAATTTTAAGAACAAAGTAGTTGTTTTGTCTGTTTGTTCACCAGTACTAACTTTAAGTTAGTACTGGTAGTCTTAAGTTAAGTCTGGTAGGCTTATTTGAGCTTATCCTTATCAATTCAGCTTATAGGATTAGGATAGTTTAGGAAATAGCTTATAGTTCATATGGTTAGATTTAAGTTAGCTTTTTAGTTCTTAAAATTTGAAAATAGGCCAAAAATATAAGTAGTTGGTTCCTGCCAGTTTTATTAAGCCATTTTCAGCTTATTTTTTAGTTTTTAAAAGTAGTGTTTTCACAAAAGTAGCTTATTCTTAGCTTATCTTCACTTTTGTTTTTCAAATTTTCAAAAAAAAAGTGGAAGTCGGGTGAGCAAGACTTTCTGAAACCCACGACCTCACACTCTCAACCATTTAAACACACACACACCACTCACAACCAACTGGCCCTTGGTCTTTTTCGTTAAAACCAATGCACAATTTATCTTTATACATCGTTTTCCCTTATAAGCCTTATAAGCTGTTATAACTGACACTTACGTGGCTTTTTGAAAATGTTTTGTTTTAGAACTTATTTTTCTAAGGTTTCAATTATATTAAGCTATTTTCTGTAATTTTCTAGAATTATTTATAGTTCGTTTAGATTATAAAAACATTATCTTCATTAACAACTTTAAAAAATCAAAAATAAAAAAAAATAATATTCCTTTTTGAAAAATTTTATTTTATCATAAATTCATAGGAAAATTAGTTTGCTTCATATGGTCTAATTTGCAAAAAAATCGATTAACGAATTGTTCTCGTTTTCAATTTTTCGTGTTTTAACGCTCATTTTCAACTCCGTTTTTGTCTATTTTCTTTAAATTTACTTTTTATCAATAAGTCCATTTAAAAAGAAAAATTTAAGTTATGTTTATTTTTAGAAATTTAGGGTTTTTGACCTCCGTTTAGGGGTCCCGTTTTGCGTTTTTAGTTAAATTTTGATTTCCCGTTATTTGTCTTCATACTTAATTGTTAGAGTTTGTTAATTTTAATTTTTAAAAGTAGATAATCAAATCAATATTTGTCTTCAATTCAAATCATTGTCCGAACATCTAACGTGGTTTCAATTTCACAAGTCGTTGGGGGATAACGACCCGGGAATCATACTTCCCGGTTTATATACGTATTATATTATACATATTTGTGAAGATTTTCCTTTTTACCTTTGTCCTCAAGGGTAATTTGGTAATTTTCCATCATATTATATATTATTATTACGTATATATAGATTCTAGCGAATCAACGGGTTTGAATTTTTTTTTGCTCGTCGGCCCCAGCAACAACGTACCCCACCCCACCAGCAACCCAGGTCACCACGAGTGCAACCACAACAACAAGTTGACCATCTATGGTCCTTGGGTTTGCGTACCGAAATCCCGGAGTTTGAAGGTCGGTTACAACCCGATGACTTTCTGGATTGGCTCTAAATAGTGGAACGTATATTTGAACTTCGTGACATCCCCGACCACTTAAAGGTAAAACTTGTAGCCATTAAATTAAAAAAATATGCCTCGTTGTGGTAGGATCATGTGCAGGATAAACGTTATCGAGAAGGAAAACATAAAGTTGAGTCATGGGAAAAGATGAAACGCCTTTTGAAAGCCAAGTTTCTTCCTGTTACATACAAACAAGATGCATATTTGGATTATCATAATCTCAAACAGGGTTCCTTACCCGTTGAAGAACTCATTCGTGAATTTGAGCGCATGCGAATGCGTTGTGGGGCAGACGAAGATGAAGAACAAGTTATTGCACGTTTCTTGAGTATCCTTCGACGGGATATTGCGAACGTGGTAATGTTACAACAGTATTATTCTTTCTATGATGTGTGTAGGCTTGCTTTACGGGTCGAACAACAACTCAATAACAAACTCAAACCGTTAACTAAGTTCCCGACAACATCCTGTCCACCCACATCGGCTCCTCGGGTCGGCCCAATCAACATTGAACCACCTGTGATTCCAACTACTCAAACGGGAACGTCAAACGCTCTATGATGTTTTAAATGTCAAGGCTTGGGTCACCTTAAACGGGATTGCCCAAACAAGCAAATACTTTATTTTGTGGACGAGCCAGAACCAACGTATGACACAAAGGAGGAGGAGGAACCCATTGAAGTACTTTACCCTGATCGGGGTGAGATTCTTGTGTCTCGCCGCATTCTCAACGTCGTTCCATCTAATCACGGCGATGATACTACATGGCTCCGCAACAACATTTTCAGAACACAGTGTACGTCAAAGGGCAAAGTGTGTATGGTCATTGTGGACGGCGGAAGTTGCGAAAATATGGTAGCCACCACGATGGTTGAAAAGCTCAGTCTACCCACCCAAAAACACCCTGATCCATACAAACTCATATGGCTGAAGAAAGGAAACTTGGTCCAGGTTACTCATAAATGTTTGGTACAATTTTCAATTGGCAATAAGTACACTAATGAACTTTGGTGTGAGGTGATTCCTATGGACGCATGCCACATTCTTTTGGGCTGTCCATGCCTGTATGATCGGCGTGCCAAACATGATGGGTTTCGTAACACGTACTCTTTCAAAAAGGACGGTCTCAGCATTACTTTGGCTCCACTCAACCCACGCGATGAGTCTCAACAGCCGTTGACAAAGCCTGACTTTGTAGGTCTCGCAAAACAGCCAACCACCACATATGTTTTGGCCTTAGTGGTGGTCGAAGCGAATCCAGAACCTTTGGAATGTCCAGCAACGGTGCTTCCACTCCTTCATGAGTTCGCTGATGTTTTTCCAGATGACATTCCGGCCGGGCTACCTTTAATGCGTGATATTCAACATTGCATCGACCTTGTTCCTGGTGCGAGTATCCCAAACAAATCAGCCTACCGAATGAACCCAAAAGAATATGCAGAGCTACATCGCCAAGTGACCGAACTTCTAGACAAAGTCCTCATCCGAGAAAGCATGAGTCCTTGTGTGGTACCCGCTTTACTGGTTCCTAAACCGAATGGTACTTTTCGAATGTGTATTGATAGTCGTGCAGTGAACAAAATCACCATTAAATACCATTTTCCGATACCACGTTTTGACGATCTTCTTGATCACCTGGACGGGGCTAAACTATTTTCTAAAATTGATTTGCGAAGCGGCTATCACCAGATCCGTATGAGGGACGGGGATGAGTGGAAAACTGATTTCAAGACACGCGACGGGCTTTACGAGTGGATGGTTATGCCTTTTGGGTTATCAAACGCTCCAAGTACTTTCATGCGTTTAATGAATCATGTTTTCAAACCTTTACTCGGCAAATGTGTAGTCGTTTATTTTGATGACATCTTGATTTTTAGCAACACCTTGGAACAACATTTACATCATCTTCGACAGGTTTTGTTGGTTCTCCGAGATCAAAAATTATTCGCCAACAAGAAAAAATGTCATTTCCTGTCAGACGAAGTCATTTTTTTGGGGTACTTGGTGTCGGGTAATGGCATCCGCATGGATAATAAGAAGGTTGAAGCAATAACAACATGGCCAACTCTGACATCCTTACACGAAGTGCGAAGTTTTCATGGCCTTGTTTCATTCTATCGCCGTTTTATTAAAAACTTTAGCACAATTGCGGCACCAATCACAGATTGTTTGAAGAGTAGTAAATTTTCTTGGTCCACAACTTCTCAGGCGGCTTTCGAACTTCTAAAAAAATCTGTTACAGAAGCGCCGGTACTCGCTTTGCCAAATTTCGCCAATGTGTTTCAAGTGGAGTGTGACGCTTCGGGTGTCGGGATCGGTGGTGTCTTGAGCCAATTGAACAGGCCAATCACATTTTTAGTAAAAAATTCAATGAAACGCGGCGTCGTTATAGCATCTATGATAAGGAGTTTTACGCGATCGTCTGAAGCCTTGAATATTGGAGACACTATTTGCTGCCCAATGAGTTTATTCTATATTCTGATCATCAAGCATTAAAATTTATTCAAAGGCAAGCTAAGCTTAACCCGCGACACGCAAAAGGGGTTGAGACTTTGCAAGATTTTCATTTTGTCATCCGTCACAAAGTCGGGAACACCAACACGGTCGCCGACGCCCTTAGTCGTCGTCCGTCTTTAATGATTTCTTAAACCATTCAGGTTTCCGGCTTTGAGCCCCTCAAAGTCTTATAAAAGATGATCCCGATTTCAAAGCTATTTGGGAAACATGTGGGGTTACTCCGTTTCGCGATTATGTTTGGCGCACTCTTTGGAGACGATTAGGGGCCAAGCTGCAATTTAGCTCTTCTCATCACCCACAAACCGACGGTCAAACCGAAGTCACTAACCGTAGCTTGGGGAATCTTCTTCGTTGTCTCGTGGGTGACAACAAAAAGCAATGGGATCTTGCATCCTCCAAGCTGAGTTCGCATATAACAGGTCCATTCATAGTTCAACGAGGCATAGCCCTTTTCTAGTGGTTTATGGGCGCAATCCGTTTACACCCCTTGGTCTCGCACCATTGCCAGGGGTTACGCAGTATAATGCAGAAGGAAGTGATCGGGCATAACAAATCAAGTTGCTTCATGAACAGGTACGCGATCAGATTACTAAGCATAATTTACAATATCAAGCTCGTGCCAATAAACATCGGCGGAAAGTGGTTTTTCAAGTTGGTGATCTCGTTTAGATTTTCTTGAGACGTGCAAGGTTTCCACAGGGGCGTTTTGCTAAGTTACAACCTCGGGCCGATGGTCCATTTCGTGTTCTTGAGCGCATTAACGACAATGCTTATAAAATTGATTTACCAGGTCATTATGGTGTCTCAGCTACTTTTAATGTTGCTGATCTTGCTCCTTATGTTGGCGACGAGCCATTTGATGATGACTCGAGGATGAGTTGTTTTTTAGGGGGGGAGGATGATATGGATCCATACATAACAGCCCAAGTGGAAGACAACCTCGAGTCCACTAATGAAAGTGGGTAGAACTGGCCCAAGTTATTAAAGCCTATTCAACCATTGGAAGACAATAAATTTAGTTTATGATTCATTTCTGTTTCTTGGACCATAATTTTCGAGTTTTGTTTCCTTGTTTACTGTTTTTGTTTCCTATTTAATAACTCTTTTGGTTGAATCGTGAATTATCATTGAAAGTTTTCTTAACAAAAGCGTTTATTGTTTCTTGATCTCGGTTGGCCGAGATATTTATCTACGACGCCGGTAACTTGGTTGGCCAAGTATCGTCGCCGCTAGGTATTGGCCTAGGTTCGTTCTTTTGTTCGTAGATCCGCATCATAAATGTAGATTATTGTTGCCTAGAGTTATGTTTGGATTACATTAAAGTCTTTTAATAATAGTTCCATGATTAGTAGATTAAATTATCTAGCACCCCACACCCACTTTAGTCATTTGCGGCTTATAGTCAATATTGTTGCTAGAGTTTAATGATATTATTGGCAGATATGTACATCTAGATGTTTGTTGATTGCTTGATGTGTTACGCATACGTGACATGGTACTGAATTCATGCTAGATGTGTAGGCATGTAGCTCCAACTGTAACTGATTATCTTATTGTAATTGATTTTGAATTTGCAGATTGATGTACATGGAGATATATCAGGATTACTGCCTCATAATAGTATGCTAAATTGACCATTCCAAAAACGAAGTCTTCCAAGATTAACTTCAAAGAAGAAGTTGAGGAACGACGACGAATCAAGTAAGTTGTTTTTTATTATCCACTGTTAACTTTTTTACGCAGCGGTTAGTTTGGTTTTTTAATATCAAGTATGTTTTTTAAGTTTAAATTGATATGAAATTGAAACTATAAGAATTGCTCTGATCATGCTATATAACTGACGAGAGATGAAACTATTTTTATTTTTCACGAATATGCTCCATTATGTGAATTGCTTACGGTGACCTAATAGAACATTTAGCTTGGTTCTGACTATGGTTTTAATCTGTAGGTTCTTTCGAGCAAGCATTTATTTAGTTCCGGGTATGCTAAAGTTCCACGCTCTCCAACTCCTACTGCTGTTAGGACACCAAAAAGTGATAGTGAAATCAGACGAAAACCCTTGGGTCAAGGTTGAAATGATGGTGAACTTCCAGTTCGATTACTGGCTGACGTTGACAGTCTAAATTTCACAGAAATCATTTCAAAGAATGCGCCTTCAAATAAAAAAGATGAGATGTTTCTCTTACAACATTAATGGAAATCACATCTCAATTTAAAGAGACAAATGAAATGAACCTACTTGGGTACGTGCCCTCTTTTTTATAACATTGCAGTTACTTAAGCACATTTTAGCAGCTTAAAATCATTACATTTTTCTACAATCTGTTATGATATCTGTTATTTTAGAAAATGATCAGTAAAGTGTAGAGTTGCTTACTTATGTACTATCTTTTAGTCTATAATTGTTATTTTAAAGAACAAAAACGGACATGCATGGTAATGGCCAATGGGTCAAACCAAGTTCCTTTTGTACATGGATTGCCACCAATCGGTTTAGTGTGCAATTATGATGACTAGAATAAGGGGTGTGCTTCAAGAGATGTTTGGACAAAAAATGATTTAGGGGCTGTTTAGACATAAGATGTTTTATGGGATGTTTGGACATACCATGTTATAGGGGCTGTTTGGACAAGATTGACATACGGTGTGTTTGGCTAGAAAACTTAAGCGTATATGAGCTTTGTTAGGAGAGTTACTCAGACCATTACATCAGACTTCAATTTGTTTATCCTAATCAATTCTTTTCATGATTTATTATATAAGCCTATACGTAGGTGGCAGTTATAGAAATAATCTTATATGTGATGTTTTTGCAGGGTCTGATGTTGCTGAAGGCCTCTTTTCAGTGCAAGAATGCGCTTACCAGTGTCTTCCTATCTTAAGGGTGCTGTGCGGGACGGAGCGCAGGTTCCAAACTTCGTATCTTTTAAATATCATACTTCGTAGAAGTAAAAGTATGATTTTACTCAAAAACGGAGCCCGGTGCATCGCACGGGTTTGAACGCCTCGTCTAATATGTAATTTGGTACTATATGTTAAATTCATCACTATTCATGTTTAAAAGTGACCAGTAATTTTGTGACACTAATTCAGGTTATCTAATATTATAAATTTTAATACTTTTAAATTTACACATGTTACTATTGTTGAATAATAGTTCTTAAAATTAAATTTTAAGTACACCTTCTTATTCGCGGCGTAGAGATAGCCTCTGCTCGATATGTGTTATGTGATATGGAAAATGGAGTGGAAAGTGTGGAGCATTGTTTGTTCCTTTCTTCGAAAGCAAAGCTCGTCTGGTCAAAAGTATGGAGTTAATGGAAAATTAGCTCAACGCCATGTACATCTATTCATGAGATATATCAGGGAAAAGTCGCTTCTATTGAGAATTGTGACAACTGACAAGTTTTCAGGTTAATATTTAGCTATTAACTTAAAACATTTTACTTTGAACACGTACATACTTGATTTAATGTATAACCGTTAGGTTATCCCGCCTATTGTGAAACAACTTTAAACGTATCCCGACTCTATACTAAGTTTAGTCTACATGTAACTAGTACATTATTACCCTCATGAGCATGTTTTATAGGTCGTTTGCATTTGGTTTTATAAGTTTTACGTAAATCATCTAAGACTTTCATTAAGTCTCATGCATGCATGCAATAACTAACCAAACTCACCACCTTATCATTATATACCAACACTTATACAAATATACTTCAAAATTAAGATTTCCCTCTCTCTTTTTACACCAAAAAAATCATCCACTATAAGAAGAATGCCTAACATTTACTTTCTTGCTTTGAAATGCCATTCTACCTTAACTTTGCTAGCACCAAAAACCATAAAACCTTGAAGCTTGCTTCTCCCTTTTTCCCTTCTGACCATGCTCGGCTCAAGGAGCCTAGAGACCTCAACCATTGTCTCTTTTCTCCTTTAGGTTCATAAGACCATGCATTTTTTAAAGAAGCTTTTAACTATCCATTGTTTTGCATTATAACTTGAACCACTAGCAACATTTCTTTCACACATTAAAAAACACAAAGCACACTCACCTTCCCTCCCTCATTTTGGCAGAAACATGGTTCACACAAGGTTATTTGGGTATTGGCAAAGTGATTAAGAGTTTACACAAAAGGATTGCAAGAAAGCTAGGGTTTTTGAAAGAGAAAATTAGGGTTTTATTAGTGTTCTTGGGCAATTTGTGCACTCTTTGGTTACCAAATCTTCATCACACATTGTAATCATCTCATTTTATATATTTTCATTCATTATAAATATTACATGCATGTTTTCATATCACCATATATACTTGTTGTGTAAAAACCTAATATAAACATTGTATGTTGAAAACCCTAAAGCTGCCAGATTTTTAAGACAACTTGTGTGCACGTTTTAACAACTTTAAAGAACACCTATGACCCATTTCTTGACACCATACATTAGTACTATGTCTTAGGGAACCAATTTTATCAATTTGGGAAAATTATTAGTATTTTAAACATTTTGTACAAAACAAACTGTCTAGTTTTACACACTGAACAAGATGGGTAATTTTGAGCACTCTAGGCTTTGAACCATGAATTATAACAGTTGAAGTTTTTGTAGCTAAGATCTAGATCTAAACTCAGCAACTTGAATCAATCCAAAAGGTTAAACAATGAAGGAGTTATGACCAAAACAAGTTAAGTAAAACTTTCTGGAAATTAACAGCTTTGACATTCGTGTATTGTTAAGCACTTTTGGAAGCCTTAAACCTTGATTTAGACTGTAAATCTTACATTTTTGGAAAGACAACTCAAAAAGCTATAACCTAGGCTTTTGAAAGGACTAATTTCATTCAGAAACAAATGAGATACAGCCCCAAGAAGTCGGGTGAAAATCTGTTTACAGAAAACTTTTTTGATTTAAACTTATAAATACTTGGCAGACTTGAATTTTCATCACATTTGGAACTTGGAAAACCATAGACACAAGTATATATGGGTGATAAAAGTTTATAAAACTTATATGCATGTAGTTCACTTGGTACTGTAAACCTAAAGCGCCTTATTATTAAATTAGGTCGCAGTTAGGATACTTTGACTCTTTTATGCTCGTACTACTACCATATCACCTATTTGATTGAGGTGAGTTTCATAGGCCTATGTTTACTTGCTTTTACTTGTTTTGAAATACTTGGGGTGAGAATACATTGCTTGCTTTTACTTACGAACACAAGTACTTTAAACTTTTACGAATTAGCCTAAGTTACTGATATCCCACTGTGTGGGGCCACTATCATGAACCGTTAATTACTTTGTATAAGCATGAATGTTTTGAGTAGATCTATTAGGGTTGACAACCCCCGTTCGGGTATGTGACGATGAATTACTATGTCAAACAGATGCATTTCATTTGGGGAAACTCTAGGTGTCTTGGGATGGACACCTATCGGGGCAACAATTTGTAACGACGTTAAGGCTTCTGTGTCATGAGCTTAATGCAATCGTAATACTTTTCGTGTGATATTGTATTTGTTATAATAGTCACACACTCAGAAATCTTGTGGTCTATACTTACATTTATATAAACCTGTTAGTCTCACTTTTAGTGAAGTTGACGTCTTACATGTGAATTGGACTAGTCTTGGACACTGCTTAACATGTAGGGGTCATTTATGTTAACTAGGAATACTTTGTTTTTGTTTCTAGTATAAATACCCCTCATGACTCTCCATGAGGGGTGTAGATGGTCATTGTAATTTTCTCTTTTCTCTTATAATCTAACCTTATCTTCTTTGTGTTCTTCTCACCCTCTCTTTACTTTCTCTCACTAGAAACTAACAATGATATATCTTGTGTTCTTTGATCAACCAAGACCCCGCGATAAGGTGTTTTGATTCACGTAACAAGTAGTATCAGAGCTAACCATGGGTGTTTTGTATTTGTGTGTTGTGTCCGCGTTGAACAACTTGTTTTCAGCTTATTTTTAAGCTATTTTTCGTGGTTGTTTTTGGTCATCAATAGCCACGGCTGATTTTTTGTCACAATTTGTTTGTCTCGTGGTCAGCAGCTTATTTAGAGCTTATTTCTGCTTAAATTTGTAGCTTATTTTTAGGGGGAAACCCCATTGATTTGTTGTTTGTGTTGTGTTCCATGGATCTGTTTTGAAACAGCTACTTCCAATCCTTTTGATAAGCTTTTTGATGAGTTTTTTTTGTCTCCTTATTTTTCCAAAACTTATCCAAAAAGCAGATATGGTTTCTTCATTTTAACAGCTTCTTTTGAGCTTTTTTATAAGCTTAGTTTGGGTGTTTAGCAGATTATGTAGCTTATTGGGTTTTATGTATAATTCTGGCTTATTTCGTCCTTATTTGGATGGTTATCTGCTTATTTTTGGTCATGGTATGCAACTAATCTCAGATCCACAATTTTAGCTGTCAATGACAGTTTTTTTTGTGTTTTTGAAAAAAGACAAAAATCAGTACGAGTGGCGAGTTAACAACCAAGGCGAGTTAACAACAGAGGCGAGTTAACAACAAAGGCGAGTTAACAACCAAGGCGAGTTAACAACCAAGGCGAGTTAACAACAGAGGTACGTTAATAACCAATGCGAGTTAACACCAAGACCAAACCGAGTCAACTCAGTATTTACCGAGTTGACCAGGTTAACTCAGCTGAGTGATGGTCTAAGACAGAAAGGTAGAAGAAGGAAGACTTGACTCGAATTAAACAACAATAAGCCACAGCCATACCACATCTACAACAACAACCAATCAACAACATCAACAGCCCACTACAACATCAACAATCAACAAATCCACAAGACTAAATCCTATTTCCCATCGTCACATCACAACTCCATCTCCATCAACATCATCATGACTCGAATCAGATTATTAAAAAGATAATACAAGATCTCAGATTCATTTCTTTTTCGTGTGATACAATTAATCCATGACCTCAAAAGATCCATACAACAAAAGAAACAATCATCATCGATCTATGTTAGGTATAACCCTTTGACTTTTTAAATTTAAAGAAACACTTATAACAATCGTGTTATAGTATTTCTTTGTTTCGATTGACTCATAAACAAAATAAACCTACCCGAGACCCAATTAAAGGATCTTGAATCCGAAAAAGTACATTCAAAGGAGATTAGTTGATAGGATTACTGACGTTTTAAGAACAATTGAAGGTTGTATGTTTTTTGGGCAAGAGTATATGCGATGAGAGGTTATTTTGTTACTGTGTATGAAGGAAAGAGTTGCGTCTTCTTTAGGGGTGTTATAAGAATTGAGATTGATTGGTGATGGATGAAATAGGATGTGGTGGATCTGTGTGTGGTAGGCGCATCATTAGGATTAGGGTTAGAGAGTACTATTAGGGATGCTATCCTTTTATATACTCCTAATTTTAGGGATGGGTAATTATGGGTGTGGGCTGGACATTCATGGACCTAAGGTTTGCTAACTAAGATGAGTGGGCCGAGTTTTGCTTATGTATAATGGGCCGATTGTTGATAATTGGGCCGAATACTGGTTTCGATGGGTTGATGGGCTGCTGATTATAAATTGATTTTGGGCCGACAATGTATGGTTTATCTATTTTTGGGCTCGTGTTAATGGATTGAGCCGGGTGTTAAAACAATTTCATGACGGGTAATGTGTAAGAGACCGGGTTTTAATATTCGGATGGGCCGTGTCCATGGTATATTTTTGTGCTGATATCCGTTAACGATCATAAAACATCAAAAATCATAAACAACAACACAACAAACACAATACATTACACTAAAAACGATCCTTATCAAAAATTCACCTTCACTCATAATGGCTAGTATTGAATTTTAATGACTACGGGGTTTTTGTACGATGTTACTTATTTGGGATTGAAGTAATATTTCACAGGGAGTGTGGTATGTGTTTAATTACACATACCTTTTACCTTTAAAAACAAGCTAAAATAACCAAAAACGGACTTAAAATGCCAAAAATATGCTTGTTTTGCTAATTGTGTTGTTACATTGTAGTACTAGTAACAGCACTCCACGGTAAAAGCAATGCAATTTAAGGAGTTTCATTGTTGTACTCAGTGTCTCACGTAGTTGAGGAGATTTCAAGAGGTGTTGTATTTTTTGTATACCTTGGAGCGGGTATATGGTAATTAGAGATTTGCTCTGCACCATTTATCGTCACACAGATAGTACAATATTAAGTCATAAGTCAGGGATTGTGCTTCATTCTCGGGTTCGTTATATCGGGTTGTCTCCATCTTTGGTCTTTCAGTAGTTAGTCCCCCCCCCCCCCCTACAGAATAGATAAGGTGATTTAGATCGGGTTGAGATCAAAAGCGATCTGTAAAAGAGAGTGACCACATCTCTCACAAAGAATTGCTTATCAATCCACGGGCTATAAAGCTTAAGTAAGTAGTTCCATTTGGCATATGATGTACACATGTGTAGGAATGCTACCTTAGATTAGCATCATCCTAGAGGGATAAATGTCTACATCCGGTTACTTAGTTGTTTTTTTTATGCAACGTTAAGATTGTAACATTTCGACTACGCAGCAGGATAAATTGCTTTCACTCAGGACTTAGTTGACTTTGGTGAAACAATTTAAATGGGTACATTCAGGACTTAATTGACTTTGATGTTGACCATTTTAATTACATAAGAAAACAAATTTTGGCGTAACTCTTTTGGGGGGTGGGGGGGGGGAAGTAATTACTTTGGTGTAGCAATTCATATCTGCACTTTCCTAGAGGGAGAAAAGTGTATTTCTGGGTCTTAATTGATTTTGGTGCTACGGTTTTGACTTCAGTAAAGGGATAAAGTGTGTACTTCAGGACTGGAATGCTTCCTAAGTGAGTCGATGTTGATATCATTCCTTCCCTACAGATTTTCCAACATGAGAAAGGTCTTTGAGCCGAGCTGGAGGAGGTTGTATGACTCAAGACGAGTGCACTAATTCTTATCAATCTCAGGGATGTCTGTTTGAGAGAGAGTTAAGAATAAGAGCCTACTAGTTGGGAGAGAGTAAAAACTCAACTAGATACTGCACAAGAAGTTGAGAGCATAATTCACATCAAAGCCGAAGTATTCGGATGAGAGAATTTCAAGGATGACAAATGAGAAGTAGATTCAGAAGACTTCGTCATGACCAGAAGTGTTAGAAAACGAAGCTTTTTCAAGGCATGCAGCTAATTCAGAAACTTCAAGATGACCAGAAGCGTATGAAGAAAGTTTTTGAAGACGTGTCAGGAAGTTATGAGTAGAAATCCAATCAAGACCGGGTTCGGTAGAGAAAACGTCTATGTCATCCTCAGCAGTACGTTCGTCTACAAGCTGAAGAAATAAAGCTGGAGTATTCAAGTAGATCGTCGAAGATATTCTCAAGGAATACTGGACTTCATTCTTATCATTTTTCTTTATTTTTGCTTGTAGGGAACATTGTAACCAATTCACGTGTGACGCCATATTAGAGAGAGATTGTTAGCCTCGCTTTTAGTGAAGTTGGCGTCTTACACTTGAATTGGACTAGTCTTGGACACTGCTTAACATGTAGGGGTCATTTATGTTAACTAAAAATAGTTTGTTTTTAGTATAATACCCCTCATGGCTCTCCATGAGGGGTGTGGATGTTCATTGTAATTTTATCTTTTCTCTTCTAATCTAACCTTATCTTCTTTGTGTTTATCTCACCCTCTCTCTACTTTCTCTCACTAGAAACTAACAATGATATATCTTGTGTTCTTTAATCAACCAAGACCCCCCGATAAGGTGTTTTGATTCACGTAACAAAATCTATGATCTTACCAACTTTATGTTGACGTTTTAGCATGTATTTCTTAGGTCCATAACTTGCATAGCATGTTGGAGTCTCGTGTTAGAGTCACCCGGTTAGGGTTGCGTCGCATTGAAGAATTTATGCATGAACTTAAATCATTTGATTGTGTTTCAAACTATTCTTTATTTTATTTATGCATGAACTTAATTCATTTGATTGTGTTTCAAACTATTTTTTATTTTTGTTTTGAAACTATGTAACATGCTTTGTTAAAAAATTTATTATTTTAAATGATGTACTTTTAAAACGACTCATATAGATGTCCTTTTTTATATCTTGTGGTCTTTGTGCTTTGAAGTCACACCTTCAGTTACCTTTTCGTTGCGATATTTTAGGGGCATGTCAAGAATAAATAGGTTGCAAAGTGTTCACATAGGGTCTGTTATGTTGCGTTGTGGGCAATATGGCATTGAAGAAATCAGATTTTGCATGCCACCATCATCATTTCCACCATCATCATTGTCATCACTGTTATCATCATCTCCATTGTCATCATCATCATCATCTTCGTCATTAACATCATCACTTTCATCTTCATTGTCACCCTAAGACTCAGCTTCACTATCAGTAGAATCATCTTTAAACACATCAGGAACCCATGGTTTCTCTCCAGTTCCTTCATTTGTGTCTTTGGGATTGTCGGTTTGCTCATGAGCATCCTCTGATTCAAAATCAGCTCCCTCACTTGAGCCACTAGCTGACCTAGTGAGTTTGACGCCTACTTTTCTTGAGAGCTTTTCTTCTATAGCTCTTTAAGTAGAGCTGCATTTGAAAGTAACTCAATGCCTTTGACTCTACCAATATTAGCTGGTGCTTTATTCTTCAATACAGACTTATCAGGATTATCTCTGATGACAACACCGGTTGTAGGGACAGTAGTGGCCTTTTTGGCAGGTCTCTTAACTCGCTTACCCTTCTGAGTAGGTCTTTGGGGAGAAACAGGGACAATCTTGAGTTTGGGAGAAGCAGGTTTCTTAAACTTCTTAACTTTAGAGGAACTTTTCCTAGTACACAAATCAAGTTTAATCATAGTAAGCTTTGTAAAGCTTGATGTTTGTCATTTTTGATCCATCCGGAACACTGCTCTATAGATCTGACAATCTTCTATTTGGAGGTGAATTTTAAAGTACCTTACAAAGTATCATCACGAACTGTGTAAAGGTTAATCCTATTACTCATGGAGATGGTATTGTATTTGGAGATGAAATGATCTATGATGACTTTGGTGAATCTTGGGTAGGGGATGTGCTCTTTTCTTGCTTAACTGATTTCTCTATTGTCAGCTTGATACATAAAGTCTTCCCAGAGGAGAGCAATATAATCAACATTCTTCTGATTGTACATGGCCCATAAGATTTGAGCACGTGATTCCCTGAGCCTATCAAGTCCAGTTGATTTCCCAAAGATACATCTATTAATGATAGCAGAAAATGTCCTCTAAGGCTGATGCATTTGATCAGTACGAATGGTAGAAAGCATTTCACAATTGCCAGAATAACCAAGTTCCTTGATAAATGAAAGTAAATCATCTTCTGAAGGAAGTTCCACAAAATCTTGGTTAGGGAGACGGGGACAGATCTGAAGAATTTCATGGAATACTTCAGTGTCAACTCGGTACTTTTTCTTATCCAGCTTAAAGTCATGAGCATTTGTTTTTCCAATCTTCTTGACGGTGTTCGAGAACTGATGCATGTAGATTTCAAGGACTTCAGCAGTGATCTAGAAAGCAAGATAGCAAAGAGATAACTTGAGAGCATCTAATGTGACTTGATATGTTTCCTCTTTCAGTGGTTTGCTAAACTCAATTCTTGCATTGCACCTTTCAATCTTTAGTCTTTTCTCGGGAGTGACAAAAGAATTGTCGTGATCAATTTGTTGAGTGGCAACTGGATTCATGTTTCTGCTAAGAATATTCAATACAGTTTATATGCAAGGCAATTCACATTCATTGACAAGGCAGACTTAACCAAATATTATCAGGAATCCAATCAAAGTACAGGACGAACGACACCACTAAAAAAGTCAACTTAAAGGTCAACAGACTAACCCTAGGTCATTTATAAAAAGTACTATTCACCACAGAAACTTATACTTTATAAACATCCATAATATGATAAAACTTTCAATTACGAGAACGTGCTCGAAAGAATCGCTAAAAACGGAGCTATAACGAATAAGATACGACAAAAACGGGTTTTTCGTTAATTAAAACCTGAAAACGAGTAAAATAGCTGTTGTGAACAGTAAAAACACTATTCATCGCAGAATATCAAAAACTTGAAAATGTAATATTTTGATCACTCGTCTTACTACGAAGACGTGGACGTAAGAAACGCGAGCAACGGGCTTAAAACGACCAAATTAGGTCATTTTTACGAAAAGTATATTTATAAATGTTTTCACTTTATAAATATTATTTTTACTAAAACGATTAGTCGGTGATTATGCTATATAGAATATTGAGTGGTTATCAAAGTGCTATAATACTAGGGAGTTTCATAATGAGGCCTCTTCGGATGGCGTATCGACGAGTTGTTGGATTTACGATTTAAAGTGTCCTAACTCCTCGTACGTCATGTCATGACCTCTTTAATTATGATAGCCCGAACGATAGTACGATGTAACAACTATAAGATTATATTCAATATTATTAATTAAAGTACTCAGTACTTATACGACCTTAATTTAAATAGGTTGCATCTATCGTCTTGCGTGACGTTTTATCTGTGATTATTTGGACTATCTGTACTCAAGGTGAGTTCATAGCCCCACTTTTACAGTTTTACTGATTTACTATTATTTGGGGTGAGAACATGCTTTGTTTTATAAATTGGACGCAAGTGTTTTAAATATATTGATTATGTGTTTGCCTAAGTAGCGATAACCCTCCTGAGCCCATTATCATGAACTGTCAATTGCATAGATGTAGTTGTTAATTGCATTATGTGAGCGCGAATGTTATAAATAGATCTATTGGGATTAACCTCCCCGTTTGGGTGATTAGCTATCACCCACCTGGAAATTTCTGGACACAATTGACCATGGTGCATTTAACATTGGAGAATACTTTTTAGGTTGTTGGCAAGCATCACCTAATACAAATGGGGCACAAACTAGTTAGGCTTCGGGTTCATAGCTTATTGCAATAATAAACGTTTTGGACTACAAATTGAGGTTTTAGAGTCTATTATTACATTCGATCTTGTGTCACCCAATTTACCAAAATACCAATGAATTCACTCAACCTTTGTGTTGACTTTTAGCCTGTAAATTTTCAGTCCGAGGGTAATGAAGACAGAAGGTGAGCCGTCGGCGGTATCAATGAAGACCAGATCTGTGTTATCCTCAATTATAGGCAACTTTGTATTTTCATAAAACTTAAGTCATCTTTTGAGATTTTGTTTAAATGTATGTGGCATGTTTATGACTCAAAAACTTATGGACCTATAATGTTTAAGCTCTGATATATGCTATAAATGAAATATTATCTAAAATGTCCATTTTTGTCATTTCCTATATCTTGTTTGTTGTACTTGAAGTAGCACCCCCAAAGTTACTATTCCGCGGCTAAAACCCTAATTTTGGGGTTGTTTACACAATCAATTACAATCCTTAGAAAACACAAACGTGTTTCTCTAAGAAGGTGAGATCCATTGGTCAATCAATCTTATAAAAGTCTTTGATAAATCGTCGTAAAATCTGCATGACCTACGAAACTCTTAACACCTTTTACGGTAGTCGGGTGAGGGAGCTTAGCGATAACCTCGACATTAGAGCACGGTCGACCTCAAATCCCGACTTCAAAATTTTATGACCTAACACAATTCCATCTCTACAACCATAAAGTGGCAACTTCCCCAATAAGAATAAATCGGGTCTTCATACTATTTTAGCATCTGTTCTAAAATTTGGAGATGCACGAATCAAAACTCTCCCCAAAAACCGAAAATATTCCATACATACTTCCATAGTCTTTTCGATCATATCATGGAATATGCCATCATACACGTACCGTTGAAAAGTACCGGGAGCATGAACACAAGCCAAATGGCATGCGACGGTACGCGAAAGTTCCTATACTTGCATGTCAAAGTATTTCTGCCTGGCCTATGGGATCTATGGTATTTGGAAATACCCTAAAACAAAATCCGATCTAGAAAAACAAATAAAATTCATTACCGGCTAATCTTTCTACCATCTGATCCATATACGACCAATGGAAAATGAATCTTTTCGAGTTGCTTCATTTAACTGCCTATAGTCGATACAAACTCTTCCACGCGGTACTATACAGTCGGAATTAATTCATTCTCTATCATTAGCAACAACGTTATTCCAGCCTTTCTTTGGAACACAATGTACTGGACTAACCCATGGGCTGTCGGATATCGGGTAAATCATTCCGGCATCAAGAAGTTTTAGGACCTCCTTTTTGATTACCTCGTAAATTTTTGGGTTAACCCGTCTTTGACTTTAAACTATGGGTTTGTAATCATCCTCCATCAAGATTTTGTGTGTACAAAAACGAGGGTCGATACCCTTGATGTCGGTGATTTTCTAAGCAATGGTCCGTTTATGTGATTTGAGTACTTTTAAGAGAGCATCTTTTCATCTTCTTTTAAACCTTTTGCAATAATCACTAGTAACTTGTCGTTTTCTTCTAAGTAAGCATATTTCAAATGAGATGGTAAATCTTTTAACTCTAATTCCAAAGGTTCTTCAATTGAAGGTTTTGCCTTGATTATTTCTCATTGCTTTAGGTCCATCGGAGGGAGTTGAAACGGGTCATTATTTAATAATTTTTCAATTAAGCAAATATCTCCCTCCGGATCGCAATCGGCATGATCAATTTCCGGTGAAATCGAATCATCCTTGAGATAAGCCTCGATCTCTTCTAAAATGAATTCGGAAGTAAGAGGCTCAGACGTCGGGGTGGGATTGCCACCCGAAGATTTATTAGAAAATCCTAGCAATTCTGGAGTATACTCCTCGCAAACCTCATTAATGATGTCAATTCGGTTCATCGACATATCATTTGTTATCTCGTAGTTTGATCGAGATTAAAAGTGATGGCTTCGTTATCAACCCGAAGGGTTATTTCTTCTCCATAAACATCAATTAAAGCACGACCGGTCCTCAAAAAGGATCTCCCAAGTATGAGAGGTACTCGAGGATCGGCTTCAAAATCTACAACAACAAAGTCGGTAGGAAAGTGGAACTTTCCCACTTTGACATAAACGTCTTCGGCGAGTCCTTTAGGATGAGTTATGGATCGATCCGCTAACTCAAGAGTCATCCGAGTGGGGGTAAGTTCGGGTAAAGAAAGCTTTTTCCAAATGGAAAGGGGCATAAGATTTATGCTCGCGCCAAGATCGGCCAAGGCGTGACATACATCCATTCCTGGGAAATTACATGGAATAAGAAACTTGTCGGGATCTCCAAGCTTTTCGGGAAGCTTTTTGAGGAGCATCGCCGAGCAATTCTCGTTCAACGGTATCTTAGCTAATTCAAGCAACTTTTCCTTATTCATGAGCAAATTCCTAATCGTAGGAGCAAATCTTGGCATCAAAAACAAAGCGTCTGCGAAGCTAATGTCAAAGCGTAAATCTTGGAACATTTGAAAAATCTTCTCTTTTTGATAAGAAGCTTTTTCACGGAACTTTTGATCATTACGTCATGAAGGATACGAAATATTCGGCTTAGGTAAAGTCTTCGGAACATCTGGTTCCGGAATCGGAATGGGATTAACCGGAGGTGGGATGCGAGCGGTACTTCCTTGGAAATTTGTTTGCTCTTTATCCATCGTCTCCTTGGTTTCTCGTTCCACTACCTTTTTAGGAGAATGATTAGTAGGAATCGAGG
>BQNB010003697.1:78152-112871 GCA_026074375.1 Tanacetum coccineum | reverse complement strand
TTTGGAGCACATGGACCGTTATGGTTGTAATTGCATTTGGGACATAGAGGTTTAGATCCTCCATACTGTGGATGGTTCTGGTTGTTCTTGGAAGTGTCATCAAACTTTCGCTTGTTTTTAGCCTGCCTTTCAGCGATAGTGTTGATTTTCTTATCTATCAGTTCGGATGCCATTTCAGTAGCCTCCTGCATGGTTTTTGGTTTCGATGACATAACACTTCCCTGAATCATGTCGGGTAACCCACCGACATACCTTTCAACCTTGTCTAATTCTTCAGAAAACATTCCAACACACAATAGTGCTAGTTCTTGGAATCGTTGATTGTACCCTGTCACATCGGTACCTTTCACTTTCAAATTTCATAACTCAACCTCAAGCTTCTTCATCTCGTTCCTCGGACAGTACTTGTCAGTCATTTTCTTTCTCAGATTTGTCCAAGTCATTTCATATGCAACATCCTGACCAACAATCCTAACGTAGGAGTCCCACCACGTCAAAGCACCTGCGAGAAGAGTACAAGTGGAAAACTTGATCTGATTATCCACAGAGCAGTTGCTTATGTGAAACACAGTCTCCATCCTTTCAAACCATTGAGTTAATTCAACAACTCCCTCAGTGCCTTTGAAATACAGAGGTTGGCACTTCATGGAGTCTTGATAAGTGCTCTCGAGCAACGCGTTCAGTCCTCCTGACACCTGTTCCCGAGGTATGGCTGTCATCGCCATTCCTAGTTGCATCACGTGCTGCCAATGCAGCAGTGACACATTGATCAATCATTGCCTAAAGTTGGGCATTGGTGACAGTTGTGGTGGTAGTTGTTGTTTCTGGGGCTGGTCTAGCCCTCGTGGTTCTTTTCGGTGCTATTTTCTTCAATCACAAAAGTATAACACCCGTTAGATTTCATAAAATCTTAACCATGACATAACATATACACAATAAATAAAACAAGATCACATCCCACAGTAAATATGTAACTAAACTGAGTTCAACACTGGTATAGATAAATCGACATTCATTCATACAAATTCGATTATAACCAAAACGTATTACATAACTGACATAATACCACCATTCTATATATACATGGAAAACATACACGATTTCTTGATACAAAAAATGAAAATACAAATCCTACTACCATGCTAGCTGGGTATAAAACCCATAATACTTAGCCGACTAACAAAAAATAGCTATAAATACAACATAAACCTAGAGCCCTACTAGCCGGGAGTCACCCGTAATACTTAGTAGGCTATATATAAAACAACTAGTCATAACCTGATCTATGAACTACTACTGGCCTCCTCCGGTACAACTGGCTGTGCTAGACCTCCAGAGGGTCCCTGCTGTCCATGCAGTGCTGTCACCTGTCCCTGTAAAGTGGTCACCTGTCCCTGTAGTGACTGCATCAATGTCAAAGTCTACACAAGCTGCTCCTGTCAGGTATGGTCAAATGTCTGTAATGCTGAAATCTCTGCTTACCTAATGTGGTCTGCTTGTAGCATCTCTGAAGTCATAGTCTGACTCCTATGGTCAGCTGCCTGCAACGGTGAAATCACTGCCTGCTGACCCATCACTACAGAGTGTAATGCCATAATCTCTAAACGTGCCATATAGCTAACCTCTATGGAGCGTCCCCATGCCTCCTGGGAAACAAGAGCCTCCTGATCCAGTAGTCGTGCAGTCTCATAGTGGTACTGACTATCATCAACTAATGTCTTAACTCTTTAATATATCTAGGTCTGCCTGTCCTGAGTATCCCCTATCACAGCATAGATATCCTGTGTGTCCTGCTCCTGAACTGCAGCAAGCTCGGTCACCCTAGTATTAACCCCTTAAAGGGTCATCGGTGCTACCTCCTCAACAGCCTCTCTCAGGGCTACCCAAACATCTCTAATCCTATAGCCAACCTCCTCGGCTCTCTGTTGTCTGATCTCGGTATCCATAGTACCGACAAACCCATAGTCTGCCATACGACCTCCAATCGGTCTAGCGGCAGCAGCAGATGAACTCTCTCCAATCTCATACCTAGGACCAAGATCAATACCCAACCTCTTTTGAGGTGGTAAGCAAACCTCGGGTATGTCCTCTCTACGATCGGTAGAGAGTAAATGCAAGGGTGGTGTCCCCGATGATGGTGCAACTGGTCTAGTATGGGAGAGTATGATGGGTGGTGGTAATGGTAGTGAATGGGAAGTAGATGCGGCCTCGGCTCTCAACCGGATCATAGCAGCTCGATAGCCCAATGGACGAATAGGACTAGCAGGTGGTGATGCAGGTAATACAAATGTTGGTGGTGATGCTGGAAGTGGGGGAGATGGTATCTGTTGGTGTAAAGTGGTGATGGTGGTGGAGTGGATAAGGCATGAAGTCTCTCGATCTCTTCCTTAGAAGGAAGTGTTATGGATGGGCTCATCTCGGATAGATTTCTTGGCAGGTCATACGGTGTACCAGGTGGGACAGTGTCGGACGTTCAGCTGGTCCATCCTCCTCCTCATCCTGTCCTCGTCTTATCCTCATCATCGACATCATCTTGAAGGCTCCTTCCTCCTCTCCTCTCATCATCATCATCCCTATCGGCACGGGTAATCAACTGGAATCTCCGCGAGGATCCTCTCATCGTCTCCTCCGGCTCCTCCTCCAGATCAAAACTCAGGGAACTCATCTATCCTGTGTTGATCTGCATGTGGGTTGAGGCAACAGCAGGGTAGTGGCTGCTCCTCGACCGGGGAGTATTCTCATCTCCTGTGGCATGTACTCAGGGTTCCATCGGCTCAGGAAACAAAGGTCCATTTGGGGGGGGGGGGGTGATGCGGCCTCACTCGGGGCTAGGCATGATAGGTCAGGCAGATGGTGTTGGGAAACCTGATATAGCAGCCATTATGAAGCCCCGCCCCCCCCCCCCCTCTATGGGTCCTCTGCATATGGGGGTTCCCTCGATCCTGGTGAAACCAATGTCTGACCCATTCTCAAATGGATGGACACTGCCGTGTAGGTGACCGTTTGTGGAATCTCTCGAATAGACATAACTGTATCTGAAAAATCAAAAAGAACTATATTAGTATTTAATATAAGAGCTCTCTATATTGATATATATTTATATTCATAACGTGGTTATCAATCATGAAGATCAATCATGCTATGCATATCTAGCCTAACCGACTTAATGCTCAGTAGTGTTTTTGTATGTATGTCCCGTGAAAAAAACACCTTTTGTATATAGCAATGTTTGAAAATGAGTTTATAGTTCAAGCAAAAACATTTTGACTCCTGGATCTCTTATAATATTGGCTCTTTGATACCAATCTGTAACACCCCCAAAATGGATCACAGCGGAATAAGGGTCTGAGGCATGTCAACATCTGTAGATCAATAACATAAGAATATATATAGATCGTACCATTAAATAGTCTTTTAAAAATCTGTATACATGGTTTAAAATCATTTGTTATAAAATAGACCGAAGCTTAACATTCTTCATTGTCCATTTTACAAGATATAGTTCCATATTACATGATTCGCAATAATTAATAATGCAACCAAATATTTTAAGCTTGTCAATCCAAAATACCAAAATCTCACCAATTGTATCGCTTGCCACCTTTGCTTACTGATTCCTTCCTGAAAAAACATTGCTTTTAAAACGTCAACATCATGTGGTGAATTCATAGGTTTGATATATCGTTCATAAAGTTGGACACAAGACATTTCCCAAGTGTATGATAATACAACAAAGCAGAAATCATTATAAATGAAAATTTTCGTTGCTATAAATCATGTCACTTGAAGCTCGACATAAATATATGGCAATATATAATTGCCCACATTGCCCGTATTAATGTTCTAACCCGTAACATCCCTAATCCGACATGGTATATGTTCGTTTGCCTAGTGATAGCTAATCACCCGAACGGGGTTGTCAACCCAATAGATCTATTCATAACCTAATCGCCGCTCATCAGTCCAGTAATTGTCAGTTCCATAGATAATGGCTCAGATTGGGTTATAGCTCACTTAGGCCACACGTAATCATAATATAAAGTATTTCCACTTTGTGTTCAGTTATAATACAATGCATGTTTTCCATCCACCAAAACGTATAAAACAAAAACCATTTAAAATGAGGGGCTATGAACTCACTTGAGTTACTGATAATCCAAATATCACGATAGCGGGCACGTCAATGATCGCGATGTCCCACCCACATCTCAACCTAAATTAAATAGGTCGTATAAGCACTAATCGATTTTATTAACATAAAATCATATACAAGTCTATGTTTTGGTTACATCTTACTATCGTTCGCGTATAGCATAATTTAAGAGGTCATGTAGTGAAGTTATGAGGAGCTAGGACACTTTAGATCGTAAATCACAACCGTCGATACGCCACCCGAAGACGGGCACCTCATTAACGAAACTCCCTCGTAATATAAGTACTTTTGATAATCAACTACATATAATTATATATAGCATTCATCACGGTCTATTTTTTAATTAGAAATCGTTGTTATAAAGTGATAAAACGTTATATTTAAAATTC
The DNA here is from genome assembly GCA_026074375.1 of Tanacetum coccineum. Taxonomy (NCBI): domain Eukaryota; kingdom Viridiplantae; phylum Streptophyta; class Magnoliopsida; order Asterales; family Asteraceae; genus Tanacetum; species Tanacetum coccineum. Next base: position 108,329 of record BQNB010003697.1, on the reverse strand, counting down.
TCATTTTAGTAAAACTAGCCTAAACTTTCCCGTTTTAAATACCTGTTTTCGCGTCTCTTATGTACACGTCTTCGTATTGGGATGATATATAAAAATATTACATTTTTATATTTTATAACATTCTGTTGATTTGTACTTTTACTGTTTAATGACTTTTATAAAATTTATCTTTTATAAATATTTTAATTGTCGTTTTTAAAACCCTTAATTACAATAAACTTATTCGTTTTTAATCCCGATTTTAGCTTTCCTTCGGACAGTCTATAGTTATCAAACTTATCATATTTTTATAAAGTGGGGTCTGCTGGGTCATGAACAGTGATTTATACTGTTCGGTAGTTTTATAAAATTACTTTTTATAAACTTTGAATATCGTAAAACGGTCGTATTTTATTCGTTTTGCTATGTTTTTAGTATTCTTTCGAGCACGTTCTCGTATTGAAATTTATATTATTTATGATGTTTACAAAAATTAATGTTTCTGTCTATGAAAGTAACTTTATTATAAAAATAGTTATATTATTTCTTGTCATTTATTTTTAAGCATTTCATTTTACTTGTCATTTTAATTCGTTAAACCTAAGCCCGCACTTAATGAACATTTCACGTCACTTAGAAAGCATTTTTAGATCATTTTTAATATAATCTTGTAGTTTTAAATATTAGTTTAATTTTTAGTATAAAAAATTAGTTTAAACCAAAAGTTTAGCTTCCCTTTTATATGCTTTTCCTTTTAGTAGACTTAGAAAACCAAATCAAAAACTTTTATGCTATTCAAGCTCGATTTACAACTTGAACGTAGATTTCCATTCACCTCTCGCCGAGGAAACGACCCGGAAGGTTTTTGAAATTGCTTTGGTTAAAAGCGATTTTCTAAGAACCCGACGGTAATACTATACTATATTATTATTAATTATCTTCCTTATTAGTACGTATCTATATATTATATATATGTATTGATTTGGACGGATCAATTATATAGTCCATAGGTCCATAATTTTTCCTTAAATCCAAGATAACATGTTCATACCAAGGCTTAAAACCTTAAACTTTCTTAAGTACACTTTTAACAATAAACATATATAACTTTTTATGCTTTAACCAACATGTTACCACACTCATAATTTCATTATTCCATGATATATACAACAACATAACATAAGAAAAAGTGTGCAAATTCATAACCACAAGTAAGTTATCTTTTTAACATGTTTAAAAGCCCTAATTGGTGATTTAGCTATATAAAACATATATACTCATAAAAATGATAAAAGTAAAGACATAAAGGTTTATAGATAACCTTATATTGATGTATGATGATGAGAAATAGATCCTAAACCCTTGTTTAGACCTTAAACCAAAGCTTGCAAGTTTATAAACCCTAGATTAGTTTGAAAACCTAATCTTCCCTTTTCTTGCTTTAATCCTTTTAAAGGCTTGATCAAACCCTTAAAATACTTTGAGGTATCTTAGATATGGTGTATGAAAGCTTGTATGAGTTGTAGAAAAATATTGTATGGTTTGTTTAGGGTTTTTAGTTGAGCCGTGGGTTGGGTTTGCTTCAAGAGAGAAAGAAAAATGTTTTTGTTAAGTGTATAAGAGTTGTGTTGTTATCTCTCATGTATGCATGTAATATATAGGGAAAGGTGGTGAAGTTTAGCTAACTTTTGACCAAGAAAATCAAAGGAGGGGGGATAGGTGGCGTTGGGACAAGATGAGTAAAAAGGGGGTGACTAGTGGTCAAAACCACTAGTCATGCCCTTCTTAATTACTTGTGTTCCCTTGCTCCCTCAATTGGGAATCATCCCATGAAGTCTCATAATATGTAGAACATCCCATGAAATCTAGGGATTCAAGTGACTAGTTACTTTCTTGTTAAATAAAAATGTTACTTGAAATTGTTGGTAAAAATGAAAGTATCATGGAATGTGTAGTTATAATTTATCATGTGTATACTTGTTTGATTTGTATATATATATGGGACGTGTATATGTATGTACATATGGATAAAGTTTTATAAACTTTGATCATTGTTTATAAACATAGGTATTTGTTGAAGCGTAGATTAATTTTTACGGTTCCGGGAATACCTAATTGTCATTTATCGCGAAATGTAAACGTTTTCACGTATCCGATAAAAATAACTTGTGCAATGTTAATAATTATTCTCAAAATAATTACTTAACCTTTGCTTGACGTAAACAATAAATTACTTGATGCCCGTTTACGTTAACTGATCATTTTTAGCTTACGCGATTTAACTTAACGATTTCGATTAAAAACAAATGCGTACAAACTAAAATTAAATAGTGAATTTATCAATGTCATATAATGACCTAAAACACGGGGTGTTATATAATACCCCAGATTAGCTTCCGCTGCTATATTGTAAAAATGGGGGTGTTACATTTTTGCAGCGGTTTACTCACTTTATTGAGTAGCGGTTTGTTATTCGTTACCAAACAACGATTTGCTTACAGGGACAATAGTTTACTAATTTATCTTGGTCAATCTAATCGAACCTCTGCCAATTTTAAAACTCCGTGGCGGTTTGGTGATTTATCATGGCAGCAGTTTAGGAAGACTGTCTTGGTAGCGGTTTAATGTCCATAGCGGTTTGCAAGTTTAAGGTGGCGGTTTGATCGAGTCAATCTAGGCAGCGGTTTGATACTGGTGGTGGTTTGCTACTAGGTAGCGGTTTACCGTATTGAACATAATAGCGGTTTGATAAGATTCTGGCAGCGGTTTATCGGCTTATTCTCATGTTTCTTTTTATTTTATTTAATAATAGTTTAATAGTGGTAAGAGTTAAGATTTGTGACAAAGCTTTAAAGAGTGCATGACAAAACCTTATTTATTTCTTCATCAAAACAGTGTGTATATTGTTGTGTCAAAAGGGAACAAATTCTTGTGTTGTCAACAGGCAACAAATATTTTTTTCTCTTTTCTGTTACTTATTCGATGAAAAAGTTCTCATCTTTCGTGGTTTATAGGCTCTTCTAACAGCTTATTCAAGCTTTTTGTAGCTTATTTTGCTCGTGGCTTATTTACAAGCTTATTTCAAGATTATTTGTACCAACTTGTTCGTGGCTTATTATTGTAGTGTACAACAGCTCATTGACAAGCTTATTTTCTGGGTTAGTTTATTTTTTTGGTACACGGTTTGAAAAAGAAGACAAGGGAACACGATCCATACTTTTAGTAAAAGGACATTAGTACATTTTGTTTTTATTTGGGCGAAGTATACGTTTCATCTTGGGCGAACTATACGTTTCAAGTTAGGCGAAGTATACATGTCAGTGAGGCGAAGTATACAAAGTTAGTTAGGCGAAGTAAACGTTTGTATTAGGCGAATTATACACCCTCTAATAGGCGAACTATACATGTTGGAAAACTAGGCGGTTTATACAAATTCATACGAGTTCGTTTTGAGGCGTTTCGACTTGTTTCAGATTTTTTGGTTTTGAGTTTCGGTTACTCGCGAGTCTTCTAACTCATATCACTACGATCGTGATCCTTTTACGATCATCGTGGTGTGTTTACTTTTGATTGACAATAATCGTACGTATCTGCGAGAAGAGAATTACATTCGTTCTACATTTTTAGTAAATCTCAACGAAGAAGAAAGATATTACCGCATGAATATTTTTTATATTAATTTAAAATTTTACTCTTACACTTTTAACCCTTTGTTTTTATATTTTTTCACTTCAAACCATTAGTTTTCCTATAGTTTAAAATTTAGCCCTTAGTTAAATATACTTTTAATATTTGTCCATCACTTTATTTCAATTTTAATTTTTCACCTTCAACTTTCAAACATTTTCTAATTTTAACTTTTTAATTTCAATCATTGTTTTATTTTGATTTTTAGACTTTAAATTAAAACTATTTTCATTTTTTAACTTTTGTTTTGCAATTTTTACAATTTTAGCCAATTAGTTTTAATTAATCACATCATTAATCCTTATTTCAAGTTTTTTTTCCTAATAATCGTTAATTAAGCTCAAGTACCTTAACGTTAATACCGATTCATCGACAACAACAATTATATATTCACGATTTTTTCTTGATTTAGTAAAATCCCGCGAAATACTCACGTGTTTTCTCGGTTTAAATCAAAGACTTGTAAAATACCGTGAACGTTAAATGATTTCAATCCACAACAACAATCACTTTACCTACTTATGATCCTACAAATCATTTTCACTTCATAATTCACGTTACAATGGAAACAAAAGATACTTTATCTTCGTGTTCGGATTTAGATGAACAAGAGATACAACAACTGCAAAAGCAAGCAAAGATTTTGAAAGAGAACTCCCTGAACAAATTCAATGCACTTAAAACAACCACTCAACATCTCGAAAGGCAGACTTTCACTAACTGTCCATCGTTCCAACGAGCATTTTCACACCTCTTTCATACTGACGTCAGAACTTTCAAGTATGAGTTATCTCAAAACATGGATAACTTAGAAAACCAACTCAACAATGAAATACTTCACGAGAAGGATTCCAAGTCTACTCTAAGTGTGATCAAAGTGGAGTTTGACAAGTTCATACATTCAGAAGTGTTAAAGTCTTCCAATTATGATTCTAATGCTCGAGAAGCAAGTTAAGACTTCAAAGACTACACTCAAATTGAAGTTCAATCCTTCAAAGACTTGATATTACAACACATGGAATCCATTAAGCAATGTATTGTTGAAAGAGTACGTCATGAACAAGAGATACAGAATAGGTTAAAAAGGTTAAATGAAAGAAAGTTGCAGATTCAAGAGTGCATGGTTCAAAAGGTTAAAGCATCGGATTCTAGTTTGGGAGAAAAAGACTGCAATAGGATTGTATCAGACAAAGGGAATGACCAAGGTTTAGAGAATCAAAGTAACACATCTGGAGATGAAAGTAGCAGGTCAATGAATGAATGCAATGACAAAAGCACTTCTAGGGATGATATAGACATCAGACATTCCTATGACACGAAACCAATAGTTGAGGTACCATATACTACTGAATATAATGTGTTTTCTATTGACATACAATATTCTGAGGAACCTGAATGCATTATAAACACATGTGTAGTGGAAAAGGTTAATAGTAATGTCATTCCTCATTCACCAGATATGTGTGATAATGAAATTCAGACTGACCTAAATGCTGTAGAATGTGATGATGAGCATGTTGCGCTTGCTAATTTAATTCCAAATTTAAAACTTGAAGTTGATGAAAATAAAAAGATTCAAAAGCAATTAAAGAAAGCAAACACATCACTTGCTCATGAATTGAAAGAGTGCAAATATATTCTTGCATAAACTAGTAGAACTCTGAGGGAGTCTAATAGTATTCGAGATAAATGTCTAATTGCACTTCAAAATAAACAAACTTAGCTTGAGAGGTACAAGACCTTAAATGACCGCACAGTCGACTATGAGAAACTTAAACATAAGTTAAATAAAACTCTAGGACTATTAGGTCAAAAAGAAATTGACATAAAAGAAGGTTTAGAACTTAAAGCCTATGAAATTTCAGTTGTCAAAGAGAAACACGATGAGTTAGTCAAACATAATCTTTTAACAAAGTCACATTACAAAGGTCTTGTCAAAGAGAAAACAAAGGTAATAACATATTTGAAACTTAAGGAAGAAAAAGACATTGACAAAATGATTTCAATGGAAAAGAAATTAAAGTTTTTGAATGAAATTGTTTACAAAAGGAATCAATCAATTCAAACCATTCATATGTTAGCTCCCAAAGGCCTAACATTCAATGGTAGACCAACCTTTGCAAATCTAATGTACCTCAAAAAGGCTCAATCTAAAAAACCATGTTTGTATGAGATCCTATATGACCAATCTGATCTTGCAAACAGTCTCGTCCCTGATAGGGAAGAGACTCTGACACTTGAAAAAGAGAGTAGATAAAAATTGAATAAAGACTTAGTGAGACCTTATGATTACACAAAGGTAAATAGTCTTTATAAAATTTTCAAACCAGCGACACATGAATATCATGAACAGTTGGCACATGCAAATGAAGTAGGAAAGAAAATGTGGAGAAAATCTTTTGTGAAATCTAAACCAAAATTTTTCAAAAACATCGTTTTCTTACATGTTTCAAAATCAATAAGTAAAAGTAGACAAGCTTTTAGAGAACTTGTTGATCAAGCTTGGGAAAAGCATTCTCATGATCATTTTCGTGCACCAACTGCTCATGATATGGAAATCCTAATTAAGACATGTTTGATGCCTCTTGCCACACAGAATGATAGTTTCACATTTGTTCATGAACTTAAGCAAGAAATGAATGTTGATTTAAAGTACGTTGAATCCCTAGAAAAATAAATTAATGAACTTGAATCTGATAAAGCAGAATTTTCAAACATGTATGATATACTTCTGCAAGAGTGTGTGTCTAATGATGTTATGTGTTCTTATTTGCATTCGTTATCTGATTTAGATGCTCACACTGAATTGCAATGCTTATATCTTCATAAAGTGAAAGAATGTGAATGTCTTGCACAAAAGCTTTCAAAACAAGCTGAAATTGTTAGTAAAGAAGTTTATAATGAGCTTTTACGAAGTTTTGCTAAATTACGAAAACCCTCGATTTCTCTTGAACTTGCTTTACAACAATGTCAAGAACAAATGAAAAATGACACAGTTTACAAAGAAAAAGCGTCAAATCTATTTCTAAAAGAACGTGAACAATATTTTGAAATACAAGATTTGAAAGCTCAATTGCAAGACAAGAACATTGCCATAAGTGAGTTAAATAAACTCATTAAGAAGAACAAAGGAAAGGGTGTGGACACTAATTTTGAAAAACAATCAATCTTGGGGAAACCGCCTTTGCAACCAATCAAAAATCAACCAGTGGTAAGACAACCAACTGCGTATAAATCTGAACGATCCCAATTGCCAAGACATAGGATTGCTTCCCAAGTAGGTATGTCGCATGATTTGACAAAACCAGTCACTCCACATTCTTGGTCTTAAGTTAGGAAATCGTCTTTTGCTAAGCCTTATGATGTGAATGCACCTGGCCCTTCTAGGAATAGCCTAAAGCATGTGTCATTTCAGTCACCAAGGGAATCTATGGGCTCAAATGACATGGTTCATAAATACTACCTAGAGGAAGCTAAGAAAATGACACAACTTCAGAAAGACAAAGACTTGAATACCAAACCTAGTGTGCAACAATCTGCTAGATTACCAACTTTAATCAACAACCTAGGAATTGGCCACCATCCATGAGTATTCGTGTATCAAATAGAACTGTTAACATAGCAGAACCACCTACGAATCAAAAGCATTTCTTGAAGTCAAAAGACTTGACATGTCCTACATGCAAAAAGTGAATTTACAGTGCAAATAACGATGATGGCATCTTAAAATACCTCTCAAAGGTACATTCTCGTTTCTCTACACAGAAAAAGGATGCACAATTCCATAAGACAACAAAGAGATATATGCCCGTAGAAAAGAAAAGTGATTCTAAGAAACATGACAGATAGATCCCCATAGGACAAAAGTTTTCTCCAAATAAGTCTTCCGCTGTGTATCTGAAAACAACGCCTCTTAGATCTGGTCTTACATGGAAACCAACGGGTAGAATCTTTACTCAAGTTGGAGTTAAGTGGATTTCCATTAGAAAGTCAGTTGAAACCCTCTACAACACGAATGATAGTGCTTCACCATTAGAAAAGGAAACACATAATCCTAAAACTGTTATTTGTGCAAACTCTTATTCTTTGAGTGCAGGTACTTCAATGGCTTCCGAACCCATCTCCTCAACGGGTTCATCTAATGTAAATACTCTATCAACATCTTTTTTGTATAAACATTTCATTTTTAATTATGTTAGAAAATATTTTTGAAAAAGAAAATACAAAAATATAAAATTTCAAAAAGAAAAATACAAAAAAAACTCAAAAACCAAATACAAAAATAGAAAATTTCAAAAATACCAAACAAAATCTTCTCGGCATGTCTCTTGGAATCGATAACATTTACGTGCCTAGAAATGTCAATTAACATTGACACAGGCATTTAAATGAAGTTCGAGCAAGAGTTCAAAAGTTTTAAAACATGTCATTTCTAATTTTTCTTTATGGTTTGTTATTAAATGTCAGATAATAACCCGGTCTTTAAATAAAGGAAAGTGTGCAATCATGGACATTTATCCTCACAACGAGAAGATAACAACTTCTCAAACTTGAGCTGACATAAAAAGTCAATTCAAAAGATATTCAAAGTCTTTCGAGCTCAAGTAACATTGGTTTTTCAAAACACGTTGAACGGAATTTTTCAAGAATTTCTCAAAAGGTTCTTCAAAATCTTTCAAAATTGTGTGTTCAACACTCCCTCCTCATGTATCTTTCAAAAGTCGAATCATTTTTTTAAGTCAATCAATTTTTAAGGGGGAGCTTTTAAAACAAAGTTTTAATGCGTTTAGGCACATACTCACATGTCTATTTTGTGTGTCTAAAACATTTCAAAAATGTTTAAACAAATGAAAAATGTTAAAATTTTAATAATATTTAAACACTCATTTTGTTAAAACATATATAAGTAGCTCAAACTCATTTTCACATGGAATTTACAAAGTCATAATCCTATTCTTGGTGTCATATGTGTGAAATTGAGGGGGAGCTAAAGAAAAAGTTCCATTAATTCATGCTATGTAGGTGTCAACATTTTTCTCCCCATGTAACATTTTCATGTCTCAAATTTTAATCAATTAGTATGAAAATACTAAGAGATTAGTTATTTCCATAGAGGGGAGAAAATGCAATTAAAATGTGATCTAGAAAATAATAAGTGATCTAAACGACTCAAAGTACTTTATACTCTACGGAAAAAGGTTTTATGGTTTTGATCTTATACCTAACAACATCTTAATTCATGACGATTCTGAAGTCATAAGGTGGTTAGGTTAGGTATTAGTCCAATGATCCAACCAGAATCGGAGGGATCTACCCAAGGTAATCCATAGTTAAAAATATCAGTCCTTAGGTATGATTGGAGATGAATGAGAATAAGGGAATAATGCCAACTAAGATATGAGTTAACACTGGAACAATCACAACAAGGTGTTAGTAATGATGTCTTAGTAAGCATTGAAGGAGTTAAAGAATTAAAAAGAAATATATGGATAAAGGGTGAAAATAAAGAAGCCTTCCACACACATTTAGGCAAAAACCAGGTCAATACATGATGTATCAGTTTTCACAAAGATGAATTCTGATATTGAAGAATGAGATCATGGACCCAGTAATGCAATACACAACCCTTCCTAGCCATTCAAGTTTCTCTTAAAAGATACTTGTCTCATTTGTCACGTAGATACACATGTTATCTATTGACATCTCACTCCAAGACTGTTGATATTGAAAAGGTGGTAGTCTGCTTCAGCCTCTGATTACTAAAACCAAAATGCACTACTCGAGTCTAGAGCCAAGAGATCAATAAATAAATCTCATTAAGACACATTCCATGACAAACACTTGTTGAACACCAATAAGTTCACAAGTTGTTATCAAGAGTCCTATGCATTATCCTTGTAATTTTTCCAGAACATTCAGAGTGATGCTCTTTAGTATTCACAATGATGAATGGAAATCCTTCCAAGGTCAACATCAAACAGCTTTGTGGTAGGTGACTTGCGAGATTCTATATGAATCAAGCTTGTGTCAACTGGATATCGATTTGGTCCAGTAAATAAATTGATGACTCAATCAGAAAGATAGTAACTATCTGATTCACTCATATCGTGTTGTCTGCTTTGAGATGTTTTGGTATTGAGAACAAGCAAGCATGGTGAATCTAATACATATGTGTTTGAAGATCGTACGCTTTGAACTGGAAACCCTGTCAAGAAGATTCTTTGAATCTACCTGATCAATGGTATATTATTTATACTGTAAAACGGTCCTACGAAACGGGAGGTTAATGCAATCGAATTTTGACGAATGATAAAGCCATATTCGTCCATATCTGTTGTTTATCACTAACTTTAAAATGCAGGTACAAATGTTGCAGCCTCATTCCAGCAGAGTCAGATTCATTACCACATGCTCATGCTCAAACTACAAAGACATACTTTAAGCATCAAGATTTAAGAATCAAGAAAGCTTAAGAATTAACGAAAAAGACTTTCGCAAACTCTGATATACAAGATCTTCCTTTAAGATATCAAGTCTATCAAGGGAGACAACAGAAATAAAGTTTTAAAAGCACTTCCAAAGCTGAAGACGTCTTTGAGTTTACTCTGGTCTTTAAACTTGTACTACTGCTTGGTTCTTCTTTGTCTTTACTTGTACAGGAAACCATTAGTTCGTATGCATGAACTGGATTAATTCCCCAATCCATTGCAGCATGTCTTGAAAAGCCCTTTCTTTATTGATCCTTTTTGGCGAAGTTTCTTGAAACAGCTTCCCCCCAACCAACATCCCTATCTTAAGCAGATATTGAAACATTGATGTAGCTTGAACATTTTTCTGTCTGGTCTTCACAGTGCACAGGGGAATATTGTAGGAAAGTCCAAACAACAACAACGACCACTGCTTCTTGTCATGCAGGGCTTGGTGAATATTGGTCAGGGGTGATGCGAGAAATCAGCAAACTGTTCTTATCAGGTTTGCATAATACTTATAAACCATATAAAAATTTTGGGCTAACAAGTATTCCCCTGGAAGTTGACATGGTAACATCAAGGTCAATTAAATCCCAGATGTACACATTTTCCCCCAGGATGGTGGCGTACTCTACGGAAAGCATCATAGTGTGTGTTACGTTCAGTTATACTCGAGAAGTTCTTGCATATAGCAACAAAGCTGATATTCCAAAAGTATCTAGTACCTCTTGAACTTCAGGAAACCGTAGAGGAGATGAAAGCAAGTAACTCAAGAAACACTCGGTATAATCAAGGTCTTGTGATATGAATGTCATCGAAGATTTGATGATTTTGCTTAGACTGTGAAGTACCCTTGTCTTGGAATAGCACAAAATTACCCGTGAGAAGTGCTGTTACATCTCAACCTTTATCTATTGGCACGTTCTTACCAATCCTCGTTATTCTGTAGGCTATTGTCCGTGATCACATGGTGAAGTAAACCCGTTATACCCAACTTGAAACTGAAGTAAAAGCCCCCTAATTTTGTTACTTAATCTTGCACTATTGTTGATTGAAGAACGGTGCAGAAGAAAATCTCTAAGTACCTTATACCATCTCAAAGTATAAGAAGTACAAACCTCTTGATGTTTATCCATACGACATCGGCGGGTGACACTGGTACATAAACGTAACCCTTTAAGTGATAGTTGTCCAGGTCTTCATCAACCACCCCTTGGACAGCTGGAAACTAGCTAATCCAGTCTTAATTATAATGTATACGTTCAATGCAGGTCATCAATCGATAAAAAATAGAAGAAGTTACGTGTTTTTTTTTTTTTTTTTTTTTTTTAAAGGAAATAGTTGACGCCTTTGATGAAATCCAACTTCAATTGTCTCAAATAAGGGTTCCTAAATACACACTTTGTAATCACAGGTCATCTTAATCCAAATCTCTAGACCATTTTGTTCATTTAAGTGTTATTTTCAGGATCGTTTTGGGATTATGTGTTGGTGTTTGTGTGGTGTGTTGTTGGGGTTGATTGTAGTTTTATGAGTCTTGGTTCGTGATTGTGGTCGTTTTATTGTTGTTCTTGTTTTTATTGATTATAATATTCCACAAAATTCGGTCATTTGCCATAAGTCGGTCAATGCCCAAATGATGCGCGGATCGAACCTTACAAGGGTTTTCCATGGTCAAAACGAATGACTTTGTCAAAACGCAGATGAAACCATAATCAAAACGCAACTATTCTTTATCAAACCGAATGAAAAAAAAATTCCTAGGCAGAGTAACGGTTTAGTCAAATCGCTAATGATAGGTCTTCAAAACGCAACCATGTATAATCTATAACGTATTGTGAACCAAATCTCAACCATGTCAAACGACAATGAGGTCAAATGACATCGGAGTAAAATTCGTAACAATCAAAACGCAACGAGTCAAAATGAAACGTGTCAATACGAAACGGTTCCAACATTCGCCACACGAGCATATTCGCATCGTGTCAAAAAGCATACGAGTCAAATAAGAAATGAGTCAAAACGCAAACAGTATCAAAGGCAATGAGTCAAAACGCAACAAAGATGGAAGTCAAAACGCATACCAGAAGCTAATCAAATGCAGCATGATTTGTGCCAGAGAGTCAAAACGCAACGACGATATATACGAGTTTTTCCATCTAATATCGCCGATAAAAGCGCCTCTTTTGACCTTTAACTTGATTTTCTATTGCTCACAATTAGCTACCCATGCCTAGATCTTGCACTTTATAACTCATAACCATTCACACATCTATGCAAAATTCGGGTTTGATTTTTTTCTTTTGACTTCTTTTTGACCACGAATTTGTTCTTGTTGAACCACAATAATCAGTAGATAAACACAGGATTTCCCTATGACTCTGGTGCCAATTGTTAGTATAGATTCACCCTCAGAACAATGATCCGGAGGCTTGGTAAAATGGAAAAGAAAAGTATTCATATTATTAGAGAGAAAAAGAATAAGAGATGGGAAGAGTGTGTGTGCTTGTTGAGAGAAAACACACACACACACTTTTTACAAAAGTGAGCTTCACCCCTCCATGGAAGTATGGAGGGGGTATTTATAGTCCTAGTGACACACAACTATCGTAGCTTGTCATTATTAGTCCCTATGTGTCACGCTATAAATAAACTAATGTAATTCCGGATATGTCACCATATTTTAAGGCTAACAAAGATCATACTCTTTCAGCTGGAAACCTTGTCAAGTAGATTCTTTAAATCTACTTGATCATAGGTACAATATTTATACTGTAAAATAGTCCTACAGAACCATAGGTTATTGCAACCGAATCTCAATGAATGACAAAGCCATATTCGTCCATATCTGTTGTTTATCACTTACTTTAAAATGCAGGTACAAACGATGGTGTTGCAGACTCATCCCAACAGAGTCGAATTCACTACTACATGCTCATACTCAAGCTAGAAAGACATACTATAAGCATCAAGATTCAAGAATCAAGAAAGCTCAAGAATTAAATACAAAGACTTTCGCAAACTCTGATATTCAAGATCTTCCTATAAGTTATCAAGATTATCAAGACAACGATTGTCAAGGGATATTGTTAGCAAGATTTCAAGATGATGCATAGTATGAGCATATTGGTCAAGACACAAGATCGCAAGATGGCAAAGACGATAAAGACAAACAAGGAAAAGATTTAAAGATCTCAGAACAAAAGACAAAGTCAAAAAGAAAAAAGGCTCAAGATCAAAGATCACACAGCATAAAGAAACAAGCCTACAACAAAGATAAAGATCAAGAACAAGACTCAAGAACTCAATGTCAAAGAAATCTTAAGAAATCCAAGACCATGTTATGATTGTGAACATGGAAGCTCGGGATCTATCAGAAACCAAGCTTCGGGGGAGATTGTTAGCCTTAAAATATCAAGTCAAACAAGGAAGCTCGTTTCAAGGTTTAAGACTTTGCTTCAGGGGAGATTGTTAGACTCAAAATATTGAGTCGAACAAGGAAGCTCGGTCACTCAACGAGGAAGCTTCGGTCTTTATTTAATAAATGTTGTAATAGGCTAGAACGGGAAACAGGCTCGTGACTTAATCTAATCTTGTATGTGTATCGGGCTTAAGCCCAAGTCAATCCTGAGCCCATCCCACCTAGGAAAGCCCATGGCTCACTAGGGTATATAAACCCTTTTCCACCAAGGAAAAGGGTGTTGATTCATTTGTATCTTCTCACATTTGCTAGAAATCAACCATTTTCTTTCTCTACTTCCTCTCTCTATACTTCTCTCTACTTTTCTTTCTTTTCTCTTATTTTATTTTCTTATTCATAATGGTGAAGTGAAGAGATTGCTTGGTTCCTACACTATGGCGTATACGTAAGTACCATTTTGCCTTGAGCCTGCTATGTTATGGGTTTATCTCTGCCCTGTGTTTATCTTTCCCTACGTTTATGTTGCGTTGAGTTTATTTTTTTCCTTGAGCCCTATTTTTCTATGAGCTTACGTTTATCTTGTGTTTAGCTTTTCTTTGTGGTTATGTTTTCCTTACATATATTTTCCCCACCTGTTTATATATAAGCTTTTTATATAAATACTAAACTTTTCTAGGACACTGTGAGTGACACAATGGTCCCTAAACTTTCCTAAGACATTGTGAGTGACATAATGTCCTCGTTTATTTCTAAAAACATCGTGAGTAATACAATGGTCTTTAAAACTTGTCATGAGTTTACATAATACCATTTTGCATAACTTTGAGACCCGTCACAGTCTGCCAACCCTATATTATTTTACTATTCGACACCGGGTTTGAACACTCGCCTTGAACTTCTGAAATGCATACGTTTTCACGTTACTCACCACATAGAAACATGTAGGCTAATTGTGACGTGACTAGTAACTTGTCATCTCGTAACGTACCGTCTTGGAACACCACCTTTTGGAACACGGCTCATTAACGTCTCATTCCTTTCTCTTTACTTCTTGTGAGTTTGAAAAATTGTATCGTCAAGAAGACAACTTCTAAGTTCGACAGATATCGATGACTCATAACCCAACGTATTGCTGACATGCTCTTTCACCTTGAGCGGAACAAGATCCGAGATGCCAAAAACGAATCACGCATAACGTATTGCTATCACACTTTTATTTAAAAACGTTTCTTTGAAAACTCCTAATGTATTGTTCACTTTATGGTGCATATATTTTCACCCTGTTAAATAATTAATTGTTTATACAATTATTTTACCTACCTCGTGTAGGATCATTGACATATTATTTCTTTATTATGTGCCTATTTCAACTATTCATATTTGGCTTCTAGTTTGCATCAATTAATCGTACAAATGGCTCTCTATAGTCTTCTGGTTCATGATTTATTAGAACGAATGAATCTCTATATTTATTTTGTTGATCAAATAATGCTTTACGTTCATTTCCTTTGACTATTACTACATTTGTACGGATATCCTTGATACTTTATGATTTATTGTTTTGTTATTTTTGCTACTTAAAATCATTTATAAAGCTTATAAATACGCTTGTTACTATTTTATCTTTGCGAAATTTTGTTCATATTGAGTTAGATTCTTCTTTTCATAAAATTTGGTTCGGTAATCTTTCCGTTTTCATTGATCGGTGATCATTTACTTCCTTTTATAAATATAATTCATCTCTCATTTTAGCACTCTTTGTTCATACATCTTTGTACTTAAATAATAAATTGTTATACTCGATATAGCCTTCTTACATTGACAACTACTCCTTTTGGAGATTAGTACCCTTTCTTTAGGTCCCTTCGTTCGCATTTATTCTTCAATCTTGATGCGTAATGTACTCGATACGTACATCTTTAATCATTAATACAACTCATCAATTCTCAGTTTTTGTATGTCGTCTTATCAGTACCGATATTCTATCCTTTCCTTAAGGATTTTCATGACATTTAGTCCGTACCTACACGCACATTGGAGACATTTTTTTATTTTATCTTTCATTTTATTTGGTATTCAATTTCTATCCTATTTGATTATCTTGTCGAATAACCCACGCTAAAGATTTAGAGACACCACCTATTCGGTCCAAGGTGCACTATGTTTATCGGCCACTGAAGTGAATAAATTATTCCGACTATGGAGGATATGCTACGAGCTCGATCGCAAAAGCAATTGGGACAATAATCTATGTTTAGTAGGATTTTCTTACATCGATAGTTACCGAACCAGCAACAAGGTCACAACGTTTAAGGCACTTTACGACCAAGAGTGTCAACCACCCATATGCTGGACCAAGGTTGGGGTAGTCGAGTCACTAGCCCCGACACGTCACCATGAAACGACTAAGAAGATCATTCAGATACGCAACAAAATTTATGTTGCTCATAATCGCCGACAAAGTGACACATATTTGAAGATACATCTCGTCAAAATCGGGAAAGCTGAACCCATGTCATATTAGACCTTTCAAGATTCTTGCCAAAGTTGGAGCTGTTGCTTACCGACTCGAACTCCCAGATCAACTAAGTCGAGTCCATAGTACTTTTCATGTCTCAAACCTGAAGAAGTGTTTGCCTAACGAAACACTTGGTATTCCGTTAGATGAAATCCAAATCGATGACAAGCTTCATTTCGTCCAAGAACCTGTTAAAATTATGAACCGTGAGGTCAAGCGTTTGAAACAAAACCGCGTTCATTACGTCAAGGTATGATGGAATTCAAGAATAGGTCCCGAACTTACTTGGGAACGTGAATATCAATTTCAGAAGAAATATCCGCATCTAATTGCTAATTTTGCACCATCGTCAAATACCACAACTTGAGCTTCAGGACGAAGCTCATTTAACGAGGGAATGATGTCACACCCCGTAAATTTCAGGTCATTATTTTTAAACTATTCCGTTCATTATTTTGACTTTTATACGTTACGTTTAAATTCGACTTAAAACCAGGAAGTTATCCCGCGTAAACACTGAAAAACGTCATCGGACGCGTTCCGGCTTCAGACTAAGATTATTATATTTGTTATATGCATTATTTTATCATTTCAAAGTGTTACATAGGTCACGTACACTTCCATTTACGATTTTTACGTTTTTCGCGTACTTTTTGCGTTTTTAGCGTTTTATGTCCAAACGGAACCCCAGAAATTCACCACCTTTACATTATACACCAAATTTTTAATACATTCATTTAACATTCAAATTTTGGTAATCAAAACCCTCCCCCTCCCCTCATACCTATGAAATGGGGCCACCATGGTCCGCTACCATGTGCCATTCTTTTGTTTTCTACTCACCTCTTACATCCTTTTTCTTCTACCTCATTGTTTTGTCTTATCCAAACCCTTTTTACCCAAGTTTCTCACCCTTGTCTAGAAAAATATCAAAGATATTATTTTAGATCCCATGTGCAAGCCTCTAAGTATAAATAGAGAGCTTATGCTTTCATTTGTCCACACACATAAACACTTATCAAAAATTGCTCTTGTTCCTTGTTTTCTTCTCATATGTGACGCACAACAAGGACCTAACATAGGTTGGTTCTAGCCATTTTATGGAGCCATGTCACACCCTTAAGTCTTACCCTCTCCATATAAATACAACTTTATAATAAATTTAGGTCATTCATCACATCTTCCTAGCCACTAAGAACACACACACTTCTCTTATCCTTCCTCCTAGTGCACGGCTAGAAAGCACCCATCAAGGGGTTTCTTGTCTTGCATTTTCCTTCTAATTTAAGTGTTTCTAGTTTATTTCTAAGGTGATTCCAAGGTTCATTTCATTAATTTTCAAGATCATTCAAGGTTTAAGAAGTTAGGGTTTCAAATAAATTTTGGAGGTTTTGCAAGATCTTGGTGTATGTTATAAATCTAGTGTTAAATCTTATTTCTTCATCATTTGTAAGCTCTTTCTTGAACCTCCTTTTGATTTCTTTATTTTCTTATGCTCTTGGTTTAAATCCTATTGTGTTTGTGTTATCTTTTCAAAAAGGAACAAGATGAGATGTGAAATAATAAAGTTTTATGCTTTCTTTTATAATAATCTTTGATTAAAGAAAGGATGCGAAGGTTTGTGTGTTGATATGATGATGAGGATGGGAGTAGGTTAGACATAAGAGTGGATTTTATTGGTTGGATTAGTAGTGAACGGGATTAGGTTAGTATAAGCACTATTGTTAAGTTTGGATGGATTTATGGAGGCGTTTGCAAAATATAAAGTTATTGATCTGATTTTGTTTTGAGATTTTAGAAGAATTAAAAATGTTTTCCTTAGCCGAGAAGGTAGACTTCGGATAGCTCATTTCGTATAGATAGTTTTTCATATATCGAACACTAAAATCGGACTTAAAACGACTGAGTTACGCTCAAATGAAACTTGAAACATTTTTCGGCAAAACGATTTTAATACGATCAGATCAGGAACTAAAATGACCATTTTGACCCCTTTCGAGTCTGTTTCGGCAAAAATGTAAAACATAAACATGGCCTCAAATGACGTTTCCCTTCCAAAGTCGCGAAAGTTGTGTTAAAAATGCTTTATGAGTGAGATAGACCTAGTTTTCATCAAGTTGTTTTCGGACATATAATTTTATATATTAAAACGTTTTCAAGCGGGTTAGGTCCGTTCAGGTTTCGAAAGCGTTAGAAAATATTAATGTAGTGATTTGATCTTATTACGAAGGGTTAGGAGTTTTCTACGATTGATAAAGCGATACCGTTGAACGTTACTAAAAATAGTAAGTTAGTACGAATTAACGAAATAGAAATGAAAAGTAGGCATTTAGGATTCGTTAGTACGTTTATGGAATTATTGTAACGACCCAAACCCCCTCCGGAGAGTAGGCCGAAACGTCATAATCATAGTGTCATATCAAAGCATAATAACGGCATAAAGTCATAAGTAATAACATAGGACAAGGTGGAAAGCCGGAATCAAACATCGGCTCCCAATTATGAGATCAACATGAATAACGTAAAAGAAGTCTAAAGGACGAAACATGTGTCCAAGATAGTATAGCACATCAAAATGTCTGCGATATAAAGAAAGGAAGCTAAATAGGTCACTTCCTAAGCACACACTCTCTCATGCCCAATCTCCCTCTAGATACCTGCCGTATAAGAAAGAGAAAGAAATACGGCTGAGCATAACGCTCAGTGAACGGATATAATAACAATGTAAGTAATAAGTATGAATCCTGGATAATAAGTATAAAGCAGCGGAAAGATCATGAGTGTCATGAGGAAACCTGGAGAATGCGTCATGAAGAATAGGAAATAACATGTAAAG
Source organism: Tanacetum coccineum (assembly GCA_026074375.1). Lineage (NCBI taxonomy): Eukaryota > Viridiplantae > Streptophyta > Magnoliopsida > Asterales > Asteraceae > Tanacetum > Tanacetum coccineum. The sequence continues at coordinate 89,418 of BQNB010003697.1, read as the reverse complement.
TGGGAATACGAAGTAAAATGTATGAAATATCATGGCTAGTATAAACATAAAATATAAGGAAGCCCACGTGCTTTTATAATCATTACATGTCATAATATATATGTCGTGAATACATGCATATAATTGAGGGGCTCCTAACATGTATAGAAGGGTGTGACTCTTTTAATAATATGGGTGACGGGATCAGCGCCAATGTGATGGGATGTAGAGCATCACACCAACCAATCACGATGAACGTGTAATCATGTAAATAGGATGCACCCATACGCCCGTGTGTCTCTCGTAATAATGGGCCAAAATGAATTATAATCGGGGGTAACATGGAATGGGACCGCGTTGAAATCACTCTCTTCGCGAAAAGAGTCGTGACCACAGGGCCTCATGTGTCTACGGTCATGGTCCTCCATGATAGGTGGTAAGTCATGTAAATCTGGTCATGCGTATTATATTGCCGGGCAATAGAATAAGTTTTGAAATTCAAAACATGTAAAGGATCATGGCAAAAGACATAAAAATGGGGAAGCATAGCAGTTCTGGGGATGAATCATGAAAAGAAAGAATGTCCTTACTGAAAGGACGGAATATCCGTACCTTATGTCCAACAGTAACGGAAAGAGATGGATAAGAAGATGGAAGCTACTCCTGCTTAATGCGATCTACATGTTAAAGGACATATATAAGTTACTTGTTCATGATTAAGGTTACTTTCCATTTTTTGTAACTTTCTATTTTTAGTAACTTTCTATTTTTAGTAACTTTCTATAATTAGGCATGATTCCTTTGCATTTAGTACGTTCCATGATTAAATATTCCATGATTAGTATGTTTCATGATTTAGTATTCTTTGTTTATAGTGGGTAGTTTCCTAAATAGGCAGCTTCTAATTATAGTAAGTTTCCAAACATAGACTTTCCTTAATTAACTTTCCATAAATGATAACTTTCCTGATTTAATAAGTTTCCATAATTAAACTTTCCAAAAATAGACTTTCTACAAATAGACTTTCCAAAAATAGCAGGTTTCTATATATAGTAAGTTTCCATAAATAGCATGTTTCTATAAATAGCAGGTTTCTATAAATAGTAAGGTTTACATAAATAATATCAAAATGACATTTTCTACCCCCCAACTTATTTTTCTCTGTCATAAACAAATTTAATAACATGTTAAATTGACCCAAAGTTTCGGAATTACAACCACCCCCTTATACTTTTAAACTCAAATCGGGTAACAAATAAGTGCCACAAACCCTATTAAAATTTCCCACTAATTACAAATTTTATACATTAATTGCATGTATTGGAACCTGGAAAAATATAAAAACCCTAACCCTAATTCGTTTTTCAATTATTTTTCTTTTCTCTTTATTTCGCAAATCGGCAAAACCCTTAAATCCTAAATGATTATTTCGAGTCCTCTAAAAATTTAACCAACAATTGATCTGAGATATACATGATATATTCCACCTTAGAAAATTATAAAATCAATTTTACAAATTGTTTTATTGCCGATTACACAATTAATCTAAAATTAGGGTTTCGAACATATATTTATTCATATGATCAAATTAACATGCATGGCTATTTTTCTTGTGTTTATACTGAATTATATTGAGAAAAATAAGTCAAAAAAAAAAATTACCTTTGATAATTATTGATGATTCTATGGATTTATAAAATTCGGTTGAATTAATCGAACAAAACCAATACCTAAAATCGAACCAAGCCTCCACAATCTTTCTCACTATTTTTCCCACACTTCTTGACATTCAAATCACCTTAGAAAAATTCGTCTTTGCCTTGGAAAAATCTTGTGCCATCACTTTTGGATTTTTAGGGTTTCGGTGGTTTTTAGTTTTAGAGTTTTACAAATTAAAAATGCTTAAGGAATATAATAAGGTATTTAGGCCGAAATATTGGGCTTTTAAAATGACTAAAATCTGATTTCTAATTTACCAATATTTATTTTGCCATTATCCTAATTTATCTTATTTAATTTGTAATGTATACTTATATAAATATTAATTAATTCGGCATAATTATATATAAATAATTATTAATTATTTTTCTTGTATAACATAATGTATTTTAATCTTGCAAAATTTTATAATTGCCATATTTTGTATTTTCATAATTTCTAACACTTAAATGAATTTATTTAAGCTTTTATGCATTTTTCTTTCATTAGGGGCATTTTGGTCATTTTACTCTTATTGAGATTTTTAGGTTTTACAACTCTTCCCCCCTAAAAGAAAAATTCGTCCTCGAATTAGAAACATGATACGACTGAAAAGAACATACCAGATCATGGAAGAAAATGAGGATAAGAAGTCCGTATAGACTCCTCGGTCTCCCAAGTAGCTTCCCGCTCGGGATGATTCCTCCAAAGGATTTTGACAAAAGGGATCGTCTTGTTCCTCATGACTCTGTCCTGACGGTCTAGAATAGACTCAGGCTCTTCCGTGTAAGATAAATCCTCACGGATCTGATCGAATGGATAAGAGACAACGTGAAGAGGATGATACTTGTAACCTCTGAGTAATGATACATGAAACACATTGTGAACATGAGATAGCTAAGGAGGTAACGCCAAACGATAGGAAACCTCACCAACGCGATCAAGAATCTTAAACGGTCCTATGAAACGAGGACTAAGCTTGCCCTTGATACCAAAACGCCTGACTCCACGTGTAGGTGATACTTTCAAGAAAACATGTTCACCCGGCTGGAACTCTAACGCTCTGCGATGTCTGTCGGCGTAACTCTTCTGACGAGTCTGAGCTTCCTTAAGCTTTTCCCTGGCGACGGCGACCTTTTCATTAGTCACCTCAATCATCTCCGGACCCTCAAGAATACGTTCACCGACCTGATCCCAACAAATAGGAGCACGACATTTCCTACCATACAACATCTCGAAAGGAGCGCATTTAATGCTCGCATGCCAACTGTTATTGTAGGCAAACTCCACTAGACATATATAGTCATCCCAATTTCCTGCCCATTCTAAAGCACATGAACGTAACATATCCTCTAATGTTTGAATCGTACGCTCCGACTGTCCGTCGGTCTCAGGATGAAAAGCTGTACTAAACTTGAGCCTGGTTCCCCAAGCTTTCTGTAAACCTTTCCAGAAACGAGACGTGAAACGTGGATCTCTATCTGACACGATCGCTGATGGAGTACCGTGTAATCGAACAATTTCTTGTTGGAACATTTCTGCTAATTTACTAACGGGGTAATCCTTACGGATAGGAAGAAAATGTGCCGATTTAGTCAAGCGATCTACAACAACCCAGATAGCATCGTGCTTCCTCTGAGTCCGTGGTAACCCGGTAACAAAATCCATGGATATTTCGTCCCACTTCCAAACAGGAATCTCTAACGGTTGCAATAGCCCACTTGCACGTTGGTGTTCAATCTTAACCTGCTGACATGTTAAACACTTTGACACAAACGTAGCCACATCGCGCTTCATACCACTCCACCAAAAGTGTTGCTTGAGATCGTGGTACATCTTCGTCGAACCTGGATGAATCAAAAATGGAGAACTATGAGCCTCAGTCATCAAGGCTTCTCGAAGTGTAGGATCCTCTGGTACGCATAATTTAGTACCCTGCCATAAAATGCCATCGTCATCAACGCGAAACTCGGTCTGCTGATCAATATTCTGAATAATTGCCCAGATTTCTCCGTCATCCTTCTGAGCTGCCTTAATCTGAGAAATTAGGTTAGGCTCAACCCTCAGACTAGCCCAGAAACCACTCTGTCCACGAACACATAATTCGATATCCAAACGCTCAAGGTCACGAATAATTCCTTCTTCCACTTTGATACCAGCTATCATACCCGACTTCCTACTCAAAGCATCAGCCACCACATTTGCTTTACCCGGATGGTACTGAATGTTGGTGTCATAATCCTTTAGTAACTCCAACCAACGTCTCTGTCTCATATTCAATTCTCGCTGAGTGAAAATGTATTTGAGACTCTTATGATCGGTAAAAATATCACATGATTCGCCATAAAGATAATGTCTCCAAATTTTGAGAGCGAAGACAACGGCTGCTAACTCTAGATCATGAGTAGGATAGTTCACCTCATAGGGCTTTAGTTGTCGTGAGGCATAGGCAATCACTTTCCCATGCTGCATGAGTACACAACCAAGACCTTTCTTAGAAGCTATATGCTATAACAGGTAATGAGTGTTGATTTTCCGTTTCCCTGTTATGTTACAATTTATTATACAACCGAGAGAAAGAGAGAATCCCAAACACTTATGTGAGGTGCTAGTATATACTTTCCGTACTTATAATTACAAGGTCTAGAAGGTTGTGTTGTAACATACTTTTAAAGAGTAGGTTAAATGACCCTCATATTGTCTCGGGTAGAAAAGCCCATTTGCTTGAGGACAAGAAAATCCTAAGTGTAAGGATATTTGATGAGGTGTCATTTTATAGACTATTTTAGGGTCATCTAACCCCTTAAATCATGCAAATATGCCCAGATTATATACTAAATCATTTGTTTTTAGGTTTTTAGCACTTGGATGGCATTTGGAGGAAATACACGTGACTTGAGCACATTTGGAGAAGAAACGGACAAGACTACGACTCTACAATAAGAACCATGAAGAATTATTCATTCAGAGCCTAGAGACGGCATCGCAACCATAAAGCGACGGCGTCATGACATTCATGGTGACGGCGTCAGAGATTCAGTGACAGCGTCAGGACGTGGCCGACTTAAAATGGATCTAGAACCATCTACGTGGCAACGGCGTCAGGAGTACAAAGCGACGCCGTCACAACGATATCTCTATAAATATAAAACCGATTTTAGGGTTTCAAGTGTGTAACTTTGTATAACTATAGGGAGACGAACCATAGCCTTTGTAGCAGCTTCATAGGTCGTTTTTAGGGCCTCAAAACCCTATTGTACTATCTTGGATCCATGTTTTAATTCAAGTAAGGTTATTTATCTTTAATCATTCAATATGTCTATGTGTTGTATGATTGATTTATCTTCTTGCTTTCATTATAACATGCGAGGCTAAACCCTCCTTTGTATTTGCTTATGATTGCATGAAAGTCGGATTGTAGATCCTATTACTGTTGCTTCTTGTTGATGAATGTGTGCCTTAGGCTTTAGAAAACCATCTTTTGTCTGTATCGCTGTAGACACGTCTAGGGAAACACGAGTGCATATAAAGGATACCATCGGGTAACAGTCTTCATACTACCTTGCCCTCTTATATGGTTGATCCCTCTTAAGGTATTTCACACGCATTTAATATACTCTTAGGGGCCTTGTAATAATCTTCATACTACCTTACTTGTGTGTTGCCCTAACAGAATATTAAATAGACGGCGGGTTCGTGTAATCCGTTCATGACCTAGGAAATACTTACACAGATCATTACAAGTGTGACAAGGCTGTAGGATTAGGAGAAGCAATCTGATAAGTAGTGCATGATTAAGTAAATATATTCAATTATCATAAAGTTATCACTAGTAGATTAGATATTAATTAGTTTAGTTAATAGTTAAACAAACCAACCTCTCCAACCATAGATTTACCTGCTTTCTATAAAACATAAAAATACAACAATAATCTTCCCTCAACCCCTAGAATTTTGTTAGACCATGATCAAGCCTTCCCAACCTATTCCCCTAGAGAACGATAACACCCCAGAGTCTTGCGTATACTACTACTACAACGGTTAGGTACTCTGCCTAGGGAGTTGTAAAGCTTCGTGTAGAAGTCCTATGACGACCGCATCACGGTCTTTAGCTAAGGTAGAGGCTTATGATCCGGAGGTGAAAAATGAATTTATGGTTGCGGTGTCTGACTTTAAGAACGTGTTGTTTGCTTTGCTAGATGAATTAGAGTCTCTCAAGGATTCTCCACTTGCGTCTATCGTGTCTACCTTAGTTTTGAAGGACGGCCAAGGAAATGTTGACTCTACCCCTGAGCTCTAGAAGTTCTAACTTTATCTTGACCATGTTACCATTCTTATCTATTCTGAGTCCGGCTCCATTATCCGTGAGATGCCTTTATCTGAGGTTATTCCTGCTGTTCATGTGGCTGCTGAGAGAAAGGGGTTGTGTGTGCCTTTTAGCTTTGCGTCAGGTGGGGTATTTATTCCTGCTCCGCCCCAAGATTCATCTCTTGGTATTGCGGATTATCAGGTGTCTACTTTAACTCTCATTACTGATGAGGTTCCTTCCACTACGCTGGCTGTTGCTTAGTCTCATGATGACCTTTTTGATTCCGCTATCCTTGACAAGCCTGCAGACGCTTAGTATGTCTCCTTGATTTTCATTTTGTTTGCGGCATTTGAGCCCACTTTAACTGTGGTGCTTCATGTTGTAAGCTGTTATTTGTGAAGCTTTTCTTTAAGACTTAGTTGATTTTGGTTATGCCTGGCAGCACGTGGTATATGTTTATGCTATTGTTTCTTTCGCACGTAGCCGCATGTGGTCGTGCTTTATTGTAACTATGTTGCTGCTATTTTAATGAAATTATGCTAACTTTTGTAATAGTCTTATTAAATATCATTTAGCCTCTTGGCTTTATACTGGGCTTGCAATCCGCTTATGTATACTTGAGTTAGTTTTTAGGTTACTCGCCCTTATATTGTGTGTGAAGACAATAGAGTTAAATTATGGGGCCGTACTCGTTCCCGTGACATATATGATGTTTATGTGCGTGTGCGTCTTACCGTATGCATAGAATGTAATGCATGTATAAAAAGAAAGAAATTTTTTTGGAAAATTTATGAAGGTAGCTAGGCTTCACATGGTATTTAATAATAATAATAATAGAGTCATTACATAGGTGTGGTAAAATGAAAATTTCCCCTACCGCTATTGCGGTTTACAATGATAGGGATGCTTACATGTTTAGAAATTAAAGATAACACTTCTTTAAATCTCTAACGTTCCATGTTCGCGGAAATGTGTCTCCACTTTCGTTCCTGAGCTTTTATGCGCCTTTGTCGAGCGCTCCCACCACTTCATATGGCCCTTCCCATTTTGGGCCAAGCTTTCCTATGTCTTTTGCGTGGCTGGCTTCATTGATGCGGTATACAAAATCTCCTGGTTTGAAAATAATGCTGCGGAATTTGGCGTTGTAGTATTTCTCCATCTTTGCTTTGCTTATTTTCTCTTGGATTGTGGCCTTCTCTCGCTCCTCTTCTATGACATCCAAGTTCAGCAGCAGATTCCCAGCTTGGTCTACTGTCGCGCACCTTAGCGAGGGCATACCTATCTCAACCGGTATTACAGCTTCAGTGCCGTAGGTGAGGGAGAAGGGGGTGTACCCGTTACTTGTCTTGATTGTGGTGTGATGCTCCCATAACACATGTGGTACTTCTTCAACCCAATTATTGTTTTCTTCGCTTAGTCTAGCTTTGATGCCTTCTCCTAGGCTGCAGTTGGCTCTTTCTACGTGCCCATTGGTCTACGGATGTTTAACTGATGCGAATCTATGTTTGATACTTGGCTTATCGCATCAATCTTTGAATCAGTTGTCTCTAAATTTCTTTTCATTATCCGAGATGACCTCTCCTGGTAAACCAAATCTGCATACAATGTTATCCTATAAAAATTTCTTGATTTGGTTTCCCGTTATCGTTGCCACTAGTTTCGCCTCAATCTACTTGGTGAAGTAATCGATGGCCACGATTAAAAAGTTTTCCTTACCTTGTGCTTCTGGGAATGGGCCAGAGATTTTAATCCCCCACTTGTAGAACGGCCATGGAGAGGTTATTGGCGTGAACTTTTCCTAGGGATTTTAAAGGACCAGTCGGTGGACATGGCAATCGTTACATTGTCTGATAATTTCTCGTGCATCCTTGTGCATTCTTGGCTAGTAGTATCCGGACCTGATTGCTTTTGCAACCACATATTTTGGTCCGGAGTGCATGCTACAGGACCCTTCATAAATTTCCCTGACTACGTATTCCGCCTGTATTGGACCCACACAGTGTAACCAAGGCTCTAGAAATGACTTTATAAAACATCGTTGATGACAGCATATTGTCTTACCTTAATTCTGATCACTCGTGCTTTCTTTATTTCCGCTGGAAAGGTTCCGTCGGTGAGGTATTCAAGTAGCGGAGTCATCCAAGAGTATCCTGTTGGAGTATGCTCATGTCATAATAACTAATTATATGGATAGACACATGTGAGCCTATGGGGTCACACACATATACACTGAGGTACCATTTTATATATCGTGTTTATTGTATTTACGGTATATAAATAACCTACGTAACTCAGGATCAATATTGGGCTTCTAATAAATGAGTAGTGTACTATATTTATTGGACTTGAAAAGTTTAGGAAAGCCCACAAACACCCATATGGGTGGCCGGACTATAGATAAGGAAAAAGGGATGAGATCAAACTATTTATGGTTAATGAATTAGTGATAACATCACATTAATTTGATTGATTTTGATTGACCAAATTAGAGATATTATATCACCTCTTCTCTCTATAAAAACACGGCACATAAACACATACATATAAGTGTTTTTGTTTTTCTTGATCCATGTTAATCCCACTTGAATGGATCTTGAATTTCTTAGCTTATGTAAGGCTAAGTTGTATTGAATAAATCCAAAACAACTATGATAGAAACTTTGATTGTGAATATCAAAGAATATGCAGAATCTAGTCAATAATATTAAGAAGAATTTTAATGAAACAGTAATGAATAAAATCCATAACAAAAAATTTTACCAAACTTTCAGCCTCAATATAATACGAACACTCTTAATAGTGTTAGGGTTTACAAAACCTTGAAGCTACAAATATTTTTCCGGTGGAATCAACCCGATTCGACGTCGGATGAATTAGTTACAGCCGAAATGGCAAAGGTACGCAGATTCTGCACACCTGTAGTAAATGGCTATTATCTCTAAATTTTTCTATAGTAACCCTCAAATATGTAAAACTAAACGTTGTAGAGGACTCAAATATCTAACAATGCTCGGTGGTTTGAGCTTCAACGGAATTACGGTTTGTAAATGGCAACCATTTTACCGAGACTGATGTTGGCTGTCCAAAAACAGCCATGTATAAATCAAACCAAACACCCCTAAAACGTCTAGAACCACCTCCACCTTGCATTCTAGCCTTCCTTACTCATCCCCTAGCCTCTCCACATCACCCCCCATGTGTCCTAACCTGGTTATCAAAGTTTCTTGGCCTCTAAGTGTTGCTAACACTATAAATAGGAGCACATATACTTCATTCTAACTCATCCCCCACTTCTTCTTTCTATAACCCAATTGAGCAAACATTCTCTGCTCCATATGATCCTAGGATCATATAAGAAGATCAAGCAAGCGAAGCTTTGAAGATTTGAAGCCCCGGGAACAAGATACAAGGCGTACGAGTGGAAATACTACCCGAAACGACCCATTTCCACCATTTTTGCTCCTTGAAGCTCAAACCCAGGTTCTAGATATTCTACTTCTGCTCCTACACTTTTATAATGTTCATATGATCCTAAATATACTCTTGTTAAAGTTTCATAACTCAATTCATGCTCATTTTCCATTTTGATCCAAAACCGTACACCCGAAACCCTAATTTTATGTTTTTCTTAAAACTAAATGTTATAATGATTAAATATTGTTATAATCTATCCTAGCATGCTTAAATAATGTTAAAATAACCACTTTATTGATTAATGAAGAAATTTGATCTTAAAACCCGCACGTTTACGTTTTGAAACCCTAATTTGACCCGTTTTGCTTCCTAGCTTAACGAATCGTTATTCTAAACTTTCGTTGCGTTAAATCTTCATATTTTAGTTTATTATAACTTATAAATGTCTATTGAAATGTTAAAATAAGCTTGCATGGCAATTTGGACATGTTTTGTAAATATTATCCATGCAAGGGGTATATATCGTAACTTTCTGAAACTTATAACTAAAGGGGCTGAAAATGTCATTTTATCAAAGTTATAACTATAAGGGTCTATTATGTCACTTTCCAAAGTACAAGGTTTACTTGGTATATCTTTTAAACTTGAAGGACCAAACTCGTAAAAGTGCAAACTCCAAGGGTATATTTTGCCACTTTTCAAACTCAAGGGTCTAAAATGTAACATTTTGAAAAAGTATAAAATCATGTTTAAAACCTTACAAGACATAACTTTAATTAACGCTTCTCGTGCTTAACATTTCCAGATATTGATCAAAACGCTTAAAACTGATTATATCGTATCACAATACTAGGGAGCTTCATATTAAGAGGTTTCATCTTGGTATTACGTTCTGACTGAGTTGTTGGGTTTACGATTTAAAGTGCCCTAGCTCCTCAAACGTTTACTGAATGACTTCTGAATTATGATGGCCCGAACGGTGATACAATAATTCCAAACTCTTCAATCAAACTCATAACTCTTAAAACTAAAGTTCTAGAGTACAATCTTCCTAAGACTCAACATATTTACTCAGGTTGCGTGACGTGGCTATTTACTATCATTTTGCTATATCAACCTTCCCCGGTTAAGATTATGATAAGGTCATCAGCTTTCGTTTTGGAGTATTTATTACATCTACCTATCAGGTGAAGTTCATAACCTCGCCTTTACTTATTTTTCATGTTTTATAAACCCGTGAAGGGGATACATGCTTGTTACAAACTCTTTTACATACTCGTTTATCTTGTAACAATGTGATTACTTTTAAAAGACTTATACATGCTTAAACTAGGAATACAAGTGTTTTTACAAGTTATATGCTATCCTGATACACTATTACAACTACTGTCTAAGTTACATTATGCCAAAAGTCCCTCATTATCATGGACCATTAATCACTTTCGGGTGAACGCGAATATTGTGGATAGATCTATCAGGATTGACGAATCCTGTTTGTGTTAGCCAGATAGGTAACCAAACACACTATATTTGAATTTCATAGGTATATGGCAATTACCTACACCGAGGGCCATTATCTATATATATATATATATATATATATATATATGAAGTGATTAAGGGTTACCGACATATACACTAGTCAGTTTGTGTACCATGAGCTTAGACCAGACTATACTATACAAGACATGACCAAACAAACCAAACAAGTCAATAACACAGTAATACAAGGTTACTATGATAATTGCATTCATTGTAATTATTACAAATAACGGGTATATAATAACATGACCCAAGATCATAACAATAACATTTTCATAATAATTGTGTTTGTACAATTATTACACTATGACTTGTATTCAAACT